>JAQGAE010002660.1:0-17001 GCA_034696685.1 Julus scandinavius | reverse complement strand
ACGGGAAACATGAAATGCACAAACTTAAATTTATGTATTTAAAGTATTTTAAGAATTTTATACGGGAATTTTAAAAAAATATTTTAAAATTTTAAAAATCTTAAAAATCTTAAAAATCTTGCATATGAAGGGCCCTTTTATTTGCGTGAAATTGGTTTTGTTGCGCCCTATATTGCAACGGTTGGTCCATTAGTTTAGCAAAATGTGACCTAATTGTTAATATATTTCAATATTTCAATTTTTAGTGGCGATCAATGCGATGGTTGCAATTGTTTTATTGGGTAACTTCCACCATATTTGATGTTCTGGCGCATGGTGGATGGCGACTGGTCAGTCCTCGATTGTCTTAGGTAATTGATCATTGCGCTTGATTGGGTTCTTGGTGCCCTAATAGTTAATAAAATTGAACGATCCTTTATATACCCATTTGGAACTTTTGAAAACCCCCCGTGTTAGTTGCAATTTTTATTTGAATAATGGCAACGGTGTTTCAATTGTACTGGGGTGTTGTTGACCCAGTGTATGTATTTTACTTTTTACTTACGGCTGTCTTCCTTGTAAATTCGTTTTAGTTTTTCGGCCTGAGGAAGTCTGTCACAACAGACGAAACGTTGCCTATAATAAAGTGGTTATTGTGCCCTTTACATTGACCTAAAACTTTTTCTACTACTTATTCTTACGTGGTCGATAGCATATCATGTCACAGTTAAACCAAATGGAAAAGTGATTGTGTCTTTCGATGTATGTGCTCTGTATACCAATATTCCCTTGGAGATAGTAGAATTGATCATTAAAGAAAAATGGAACCAGATTAGAATGCTCACATCCATCCACCAACAGGAGTTCATAGAGGGCTTAATGTCGTCTGAATTCAACTTATTTTGAATTTGAGGGATCAACCTATAAGCAAATATTTAGGATGGCTATTGGTTCACCTATCTCATCTATTATAGTTAATCTTGTTATGGAAGAACTGGAAAGAGTAGTTATAGAAAATTTCAGTATAGTTCCATCCATGTTAAAAAGATATGTAGATGACATCTTCAATCGAGAAACGGAGGCGTTTAACCCTAGACTAATGTTCACCACTGAAATTAAAGTAGACAACAGTCTAAATTTCTTGAATGTAAGTGTCATGAGGGATGGACAGGGAAACTAACATGCAATACTGTAAAAAACTATCCAACACATGAAAATACCTAGATTTCAATTTATATCATGATTTAAAACACAAAAAAGGGGTAGTCAGATCAATACTGAGTCAAGCTATCAAATTAACATCAAAAACAGAAGATAGAGAACAAATAATAGAAGAAAATATCGAAACACTTTTAAAAAAACTACCCCCTTGAGTTTACTCTAAAATTTTTAAAAAAAATCTTTTCACCCCAAAGTAAGAAATATAGAGGGTGAAGAGAACACAAGGAAACATTATTTTTCTATGCTGTATAAGAAAGGCCTGCCTGAAAGTGTTAATGCCTGTTTAAGTGAATATAGTGGTGTAGTAGCTGCAAAACCCCGCAACACAGTAAAATCTTTATTGCCAACTCCGACAGACCGTGTCCCAGTTGGGTTACGTAGTAATGTAGAATATGAGATTTCATGTGGCACCTGTAATTTCGTGGATATCGGGCAAACAATGAACTCCCTTATTAAAAGAGTTAAACAGCATCAACCTGACGTACGTGGCGGAAAAGTAGCGTATAGCTCATAAGGCGACCTAATCGATGTGACAAATTTGGCATTACACCTCCATCGTTTATGGGGAACAGCTGTGTGCAGAAATAAGGGTCTCCTGAAATATAGCACGCCTGATGGAACCATAGGGGGCAATGAGTAATGCCATCATCCGGAGGGAATGTTGTTTTTATCATTGATAATGTTGGGTTAATTTTTGCGGCACTGTTCACATTAGTAGGTCACGTCTTATTCGTTACAATGTCATTTGGAAACATTAGCGGGTTTCTTCCCATATTAGTTGCAACATTTGTACTCATATTACTGGGCACAATGTTCCTTCTTCCAACGTAATGGTTTCTATTCTGGGAATTTTTTCCTTGTTGGTTATTTCCATGTTTTAGAATTTCTTGGTATTTTATTGGTATGGTTCCTTAGTGAATGGCCAAATTCATAGCATTAGGATTATTGCGTATATGCATGCTCTCTTTTAGTAGTTACAAACAGTGCAAGCACCACGTCAGACGACCATCGTCTGACAATCGTCTGATGACGCCAATCTGGCCCCTTGATAGTGCTGGTCTGCCTGTGTGGACTCAGATGCAGCTGCCATCTTGGCATCATTAGTTTCTTGCCTTGTTTGGCTGCAGGTGGTGTTTACACTGTTTGTAACTTTCACCATGGACTGACTGCCTGTTGTTTTTTAATGAATATTTTGGCTTTTTGGCTTGGTAGTTTTACTGGATTTTATCTAGCTTGCAGGTCTGTGGTATTGTATTGCATTGTGTTTATGTGATTTTGATCTCGTTTTGAGATTTTGTTGTTGTTGTTTTCAGTTGTGTCATGCTTTTGGCCTAGCGTTTCGCTGTTTTGTCGGGTCTTGCTGCTCCTTGCTTGTAGGGTGGCTTTCAAGGTAGGGATCTTATCTGGTGATTGTGGTTTGTGTCCTCATGATATACTTATGAAAATTTTGATGCCCCTTTTTCTTTGCCTGCTTAAAAAATGTGCACCCCCTGGTTGTTAGTTGCAATTTGTAGAAAAGGCAATGTTATGTGATTTGAATTGTTTTAGGGTTACTGCTGGCCTTGCTGTCTTTTGTACCGACTGCTGTCTTCGGGTTTTGATTTTAGTTGTTCTCGGCCTGATGAAGTCTGGTTCTCAGACGAAACGTTGCCGGCAATAAAGGGATATATATTTTTTCACCTTTACACTGACCAGCCCTCATTTCTTACTCACAATGAAACACAATTTAGCTAAACAATCAACACAGGTAAGCAAAAAGAAACTCATCATTTTCAATTCATCCAATAAGATCAACCACATACCTTATATAACGATAAAATTCAACCTACAAGATTTCCATCATAAAAATATGCATCCATAACCAAGGAATGACCCTCCAAATGATCCCCACATATTCTTGTAATTTCAGTTAGCAAAAACACTATAATTTCACAAAATTCTCATTTAAACAGTAACAAATCAATTTAACAAATCACAATCCAGGAATAATAGCCAATTACCTGTAAAAAAACCACAACCAATCCACACCTTTCTTTGTTCAACAATACAACCAACCAAGGTGTGTTCAAACCAAAATTACAAACCAACACTCACACCACCTAGTGACCAATTATGGAAAGCCACTTGGCTATGTTGATGAGGCGGGCAATTCAAATGCTCACCAACATTATGCATATGTAACAGATGCATGTACGTGATGGGGCATTCATGCTGCATTGGCCTGGTACCATCTTGCCAACAGGGGGTTGTGGCAAGAAAAAAGGAGGTAGAGGTGGAAAAAAGAACACGGGTGGCAGTGCTAACATTTGTGAATTCAAAATTAAATGTGGAGGTGTTTCCCATCTATTTGCCGGAGCTATTCCAATTTTCTTCTTCTCTCAATCAATAGCAACCATAGCAACCATCCCCTGGTCCCTGGACACAACATTATTCGGGTGTGTCAAAGGACACTTGTCAGGTTTAGTGCTCTCCTTATCATTCTTCAAATCTTTATAAGGAATTTTCAATCTCATTAAGGGTGGGACTTCCTTAAGGATTTAACTATTATGTCCCTGTCTCCCTTTTACTTTTACTTTCAATACTTCTTGGTATTTTATGAAGATAGTTTCCCGGTAAATAGCCAAGTTCATGGCTCTAGGGTTATTGTGTATGTGGAAACTTTCTTTTAACAGACTGGCTTTCAACCTTGCCTCCCCAGTAATCACTCTACTTCCCTCCCATTTGATAACATGCCCTGGATACTCGCTGCACACATGATAAGCCACCAAGCTATTTACCACGTTTCTATGACAGACATCATATTGATGTTGTTTAACACGCTTGCTTAAGGAATTTTTAGTCTGTCTAACATAAACAAAGTCACACGAGCCACATGGGATTTCGTATACAATTTGACTTTGCAGCTTAACAGGGATGCTATCTTTTAGAGTCGGCAGGAGCGATTTCACAGTTGCGACTTTTTGAGACCACCTTAATAAAGGAGTTAATTCTTTCAAAGAGGCCCTGCTTAAACAGGATGAATACATAAAGTTGTTGGCCACATGTTAGTATTTTGTTGATGCCTTGTGCTCACTGCTGGTTTCTTTGATTGTAATTATTTAGTGCGACCTGAGAAAGTCTCATGGGAGACGAAACGTTGTCGTGAATAAAGGCCTTACACACCTTTACATTGGACTGAGAATTTTACAAAGATGTCATTAATTATTTGATTGTATGAAGAAAAAAACATAAATTCAGAAGATTGTTGGCCCCACTTAATTTATATAATGAAGATGCTTTCCTGTTTTAAATTTTAGTGTTTTTTTGTTGCCTGAGAAAGTCGATTTGACGAAACGTTGCCAATAATAAAAGAAGTTATAAATACCTTTATATCGACCAAGGGTTTGTGGATGCTTAAAGGAAATGACGTCAAACATTTTAAGTAACAATACTGATAGGGCATCATTTTTCTTTCTCTTCCACTCCAAGTATAAGCACTCAACGATTTTTTGGTTGATGAAAAGGTGAACCTTTATGAGCAGCAACGTTTCGTCTGATCAACAGACTTTCAAAAAGGTTACACTACAAATTAAAAACCGAGAAGACAACCAATGAATAAAAAGCATAAGTGGTTTCAACAAGGTCCCAAAAGTTTTGTATACAAATGTTGCCATTTTTTAGCAATTGCAACTAACAAGACATGGGGTTAATGATACAGTGCGATGATTAGGAGAAAAAAAGAGGTAAAATTTCATGAAACAAATACAAGCACAAAAAGCAAAATTCAAGAGTTCCCAACTGCAAACAAAAAAAGATAACACACAATAAAAAATAATAACAAGAGGCAATGTTCGACCTTTACACTTTAGCAACAAAGAACAGATAATATAGAGATGATCCGTTTACAAAGAAATTCATAGATGGCGGTAAAAACCATCCAACCAACTGGCCACACAACGTGACATGGGGTTGAAATGAAACGCGAGACTATGCCACTTAACACCAAAGATCTACATTATAAAATTCAAACTGCCAAAGATAAAAACATAGCAAGTTTACCACAAGTGAATACAACTAAAATTTTCGACCCCTCAAAACATAGGCCTTACCAACATGGGCTAAAATAACCGCTAAGACAAAGTGAAGAACAGTAAATAGTCTCAACCCACCATTAACTACGGCTCTTATACAGACCTGGAAAAACGAGGAAACAACCCACAACAGGAACCAACCGATTTGCAATACCAACAACAATAAGTCAACACTGCACAACAACAAGCGCACTCGTATGAACACACTTTTGGCATGCCCCAAAGAGAGAGGCTAATCATTTGCGAATGACGTCGAAACCACCCAATTAGAAAAAGTGCCAAGAGGGCGGAGGTGTCTGGGCAAATGGCACCCCATTGGTGTAATTGGGTAAACCGACTTGCCTCATCCCGTTTCTATTGTAACTAAGCGGCAAATTTAAGACTTCCTGAGTTTTGATAGGGAGTTATGCGTAAATGTCCTTGAGTTTTGCCCCATGTTCTATGCTTCTAGGCTTTTGGGGTCACAGGAATGTGTCAAGGGGAGGCCGAAACAGAAATAATGGGGGTGACATTAAATTTTGTTTAGGTTGGGGGCCGGGGGGACAAAACGATTCCATTGACAAGACTCGGGACATTGTTTGTGCCGGTGGTGGAGGCTGGGGCTAGGTTGTTATGGGGTTGTATTATATTGTTAGGAAAAGTGAGAAAGCATGCCGTTTTTGAAAGCCTTCCTAAAGGCTTCGAAGCCGGGTTAAATTTGTGTCTTAAAGATCCATTCCGCTCCTAAGGATGTAATGATATTTTAGGGGTATAGACCCTCTATGAATTGCCAGGTTCATGGGCTTAGGGTTGCTTTGAATGTGCACACTTTCTTTAAGCAACCTTGCCCTTAAACGAGGTTCACCTGTAATGATTCTGGTATTTTCCCATTTGATTGAGTGTCCCGAAAATTTGCTAAAAACGTGATTGGCCAAGGAGCTATATGCCACTTTCCTGTTCCGTACATCATATTGGTGCTGTTTGATTCTTTTCGCTAACATATTTTTGGTTTGCCCAATGAACCACAAGGGATCTCATAAACAACCTAACTACATGACTTCATTGCTTGCCTATCCTTCAGTGTTGGGAGAAAGTATTTAACAGTATTCTGACTTTTACTAACAATCACGCCATTTCATTCTTTGCAGAAGACATTAATTCTTCCTGAAAGGCCTTTTTATATGGCATAGATAGATGGTGTTGTTTAGATTTCTCCTTTGTCGAAGCCATACTCGTTCTGGGGTTCATAAATTCGTTTTTTATTCTCAATATAAATTCGAGGAAATAATTCTTTCTAAGGGCCGGTTGCACCAACAAAAATTAAATAAAAAGTTAGCTAACCTGAGGTTATATAAAACCACGAGTTAACCTCGGGGTTAGCCTCATTGGTTTTTTTCAAGCTAACCAATGGTCAACTGTTAACTTCCTTTGGTGCAATGCTTTTCCTAGTTAACTTATGGTTAATCTTAGGTTTAGCTTAACCTTTGATGGTGCAACTGGCCACAAGTAAGATGTTGTTTTTATCAACAATACACCCCCTTGCATCAGCCAAGGACGTGAGCTTAATTGCTTGGTCTAATGTCGACCTTACTATGCTTCTTTTGTGCTTTATGTCGTGGTAGCTCAAAAAATCCTGATATCTACCTGAGTTAGTGAGCTTTTTAAAATATTCAGTGTTGATATTCCCGTTTTCGTCTCTAATGACCTTTACTTTAAGGAAACTTAAACACCTTTCATTCTCCAGTTCAGTGGTGAAAGTAAGTCTATGGCGAAAACCTTCCATTTCGGATTTATATAAATCAATTGATTCAGGTTTCATGATGACAAAAATGTCATTAAATTATCTTTTGACGATGGTGGGGGTGACTTGGGAAAACGATTTAACCTCTTTTTCCAGTTATTTCAGTTCTCCATAACTAAGTTTGCCACAATGGCAGAGATAGGGCAACCCATTGCCATACCGGAAATTTGACGATAAGCCTCCATCAAAGGAAAAAAAGGTTGAATTCAGACATACCATTAATCCCTCAATAAAGTCAGTCATTGGAATGGACGTGAAACTGAATCAAATCCCATTTCTCCTCGATTATGAGTTCAACTCTATCTAACGGGACATTAATATATAGAGAGCATACATCGAAGGAGACCATAATTTCACCCTCAGGTACCACAGAGTTCTTCATAAGTTGGGCGAACTCGAAGCCGTACTTAATGAAGGTCTCTGTGTTACCAGTGATTTTGACAAGAATGTTGGCTTAAAATTTAGAAAAGTTGTAAGATGGCACTCCGTTAAAATCCACTATGAAACGCAAAGGAACATCAGGCTTATGGGTTTTATTTAATCCGAAAATCCAAGTTGTAATCTCATTTTTGCTGCAGATACTTTTATAAATATTGTGTGGAATAAATTTTTTGTCAAACCAACCCTTTTGAGAAGGGCCACCAATTTGTTCGATTTTTCGGCTTTGACAAAAACAATGCTGTTTCTTGCATCAGCAAAAAATTTTTGATCTCGTGTTCAGTCCCGCCCAATATGAGCTGGAAATTAAGGCCCCCTTAAGGCTTTCTTCTAAAAATCTTGATTAAGTCCACTAGTTTCTTCCTCAGTGTGTCAACATTAATGTTCGGCAGTCTATGCCAATTGGATTCGAAACACGCCAATGTCTCTAATATATCAATAGGCGCATTAAAAGCAAATTTATGACTTAGGGCGAGAAAACGTTTATTATTCAGAGGGAGCATCCCATCAATAATACCCTCAACTCAATGGTCAACTTCAATGTTTACCCCGCTGCCAGCCTGTTTTTGCAGCCTCCTAAACTTGTTCTGTAGTCTAAATTTATGTACCTTGAAGCGCCGTTCAGCGATGACTTTGGTTTGTTCAATCAGGAACTTAGTCGTATGTTCAGGGATGAGGAGAGAGATTCTACCCCAGAGTAAGTCTATTTTGTTACAGGTAGAGGTAATTCTTTCATTGACAATGTTTGTGGTTATTACCAGATTTATTCTGTAAAAATCGTTGCAGTTGATAATGTATTCAGCATTGTCACTGTTAGGGGTTAAAAAGCAATCCATAAAGAATAATATTAGTTGCCTTACACTTTTGCAGGAAACACAATTGATTTTTTAACTTCGCTTTCATTTTGTCGGCTTTCCAAATCTGTTGCAACAAATTTGCTGGTGACTTCCCATGGGCAGCTTCAGTTTTTTTAATGAGACATTGTAGTTCTTGACCATATGTATTATAAGCGCTTAACGATTTTTTGGTCGATGTAAAGGTGAACTTTTATGAGCAGCAATGTTTCGTCAGAACAACAGACTTCATTAGGCAAAAAGGTTACACTACAAATTAAAAACCAAGAAGACAACTAATAAATAAAACAGATAAGTGGGTTCAACAAGGTCCCGGAAGTTTTGTATACAAATGTTGCTGTTTTTTAGCAATTGCAACTAACAAGACAGGGGGCCAAAAATACAGTGCGACGATTAGGAGAAAAGGGAGGTAAAAATTCATGAAACAAATACAAGTGCAAGAAGCAAAATTCAAGAGTTCCCAACTACAAACAACATACTTTCAAACTCCAAGTAGAAAAAAAGATAACACAATAAAAAATAATAAAAAGAGGCAATGCCCAACCTTAACACTAGAGACAACAACCAGGTATCATAGAGATCAGCCGTTCACAAAGGAATCTATAGATGCCAGTAAAAATCATCCAACCATCCGGCCACACAACGTGGCATGGGGTTGAAAGGAAAGGCGAGACTACGCCATTTAACACCAAAGATCAACATAATAAAAATTCAACCTGCCAATGAGAAAAACATAGCAAGTTTACCAGCAGTGAACACAGCTAAAAATTCCGACCGCCGAAAACATAGGCCTAACCAACATAAGCTAAAATAACTGCTAAGACAAAGCAGACAAGCTTAACCCAACATTAATTAGAGCTCTTATATGTCAGCAAATGGAGCCATGGATGCTTGTTGGGAAAATAAATAAAACTCACGTACTTTCAGTCCATTCATTTTTCCAGCCATTTTGTTTTCAAGAGCCAAAAAATGTGTCCATTGCAGGAGCCAGCAACAACAACCAAAAAAAACCAATATGGCGATTGGGAAAATACCAAGCCTCAACAGTGGCACCACCTAGGCCACTCCAACTTAACAATAATAAGTAGGGAAAGTTTAGTTAAAAATTATCGTTAACATTTAACCAATTATTAACTAATTAATTGTTCCTTTCCATTTCAGGTTTTTTTCAGTTCAGCATCACCAGGACAGGACGGCAAACAGGTAAGACACCTTTTTTTATTTTTTTAGAATAAATTTACAGGTCGCGCCATCTCCGAACAACAATCTCCCCCATGGCGAGAACTCCCTTAAAGTTACGGAATCCGGTCACAGAGGTACGTAGTCAACGCGGCAATCCTGCTGGCTGAAAGGGGCTTCGTGAGCAGTCCGCGAAATTGAACTTAGTACCCACGAAGCAAATATTGAAATCCCCTTTCCGAAAATGGTCTCTGATGAACCGAAGTTTCATCACAAAGTATTTGGTCGTGTTATTCTCGACCTCGTTTCTTATTGTTTGATTTGCCGACTCATTGTCGAGGAACAAGGTTGGTTCCTGGACGCCGTCAGGCAAAAAAGGATGTGCCTCCTACAAACACTTACACAATCAAAGTAGCTCCTTCACTAGATCAACCGAGGCCATGATCTCTGCCTCCATGGTCGATTGAGCTATGATGGTCTGACGCAAAGATCTCCAGCACACCGGGGAATGGCCAATCATTACCAATATTCCCCAGACCGAGCGACTCGTATCCATGTCGGACCCCCAGGATGCGTCAGTGAACGCCCGGACCTTGACATCATGACTCTTAAAGAGAACTAGACCTTTATTTTTGGTCTGTCATAAATAGTTGACTATGTTCTCCACCTGATGCCAGGCCTGTAAAGACGGCGAACTACTGAACTTTGCTAAAATATTAACGGCGACCAAGATGTCCGGTCGCGTCATCCTAGCTACGTATATCAATGAGCCAATAACACTCCGATATGGATATGGAATTGCCTCCTTCTCGTTACTCATAAATTCACGAGAGAAAACCGTTCCTACTCGAAAAGGCTTCTTAACACGTCGCGTAGGGATCAAGTCTAGTTTCCGGCTGAGGGCGTCAATATACGGCTGATGACATTACCGTCATTGTCCTGTCAGAAATTAATGCCCAGGAAAGTTGTCACTGGTCTTAGATCTTTGAGATCATAGACCAGGGACAGTTTAGCAATGACTTCCGTCAATTGCTCTGTCATCCTTTCCCAGGACCAACAAGTCGTCCACATACAACATGACCAGGGCATCCCACCGTAGCCGATAAACGCATTTGACACTGTCAAACGGTATGAAGTTCTGCCGTTGACGCTCCTCGGGCAAGGTTTCCCACTAACACCTACCTGCTTGGTGTAGGCCATACAATGACTTATTCAGGCGCCAGACACATCCATCGGTTCAGGTCGCCCCTGGCGGTGGTTCCATCAGGGTAGGTTTATCAAGCATGCCATACAAAAACACACACTTGACGTCAAGGTGGCAATGTAGCCAACCCCCGAACACAACAATCAGAAGGAAGATGACACGGACGAGCGTAAAATTAATCGCTGGAATGTACTCATCTGTGAAGTTTAAACCCTTCCGTTGCTGAAACCCTTTGGCAACAAGACGGGCCCTGTGTCTCACCATGGCGCCCTTTGAGTCCCTCTTTCGGGTAAACACCCACCTGCAGCCAAGGACCTTCTATTCTTTCTAAGTCGGTATGGACTCGTAGACCTTGCGCTTTTTAAAGACATGCAACTCGTCCTCCATAGCTTCCAGCCATTTATCGGAGTCTGGGGCCGAAATTGCATCATTAAACATCGTTCAATCAGAATCCACCACGTTTACCTCAGCCTTACTTCTAGTGCCTGAGGGTACAGGAACCTTCTCGTCCAGAACTTTAGAATCTTTGTCCCGATCCTCAGTCCCCTCACCTGGCGGGCCAATTTTGAACTCTCCCTGAAAAGTGTTTTGTGGGGAGAAGTCAAAGTCATGATCATATTCAACCTTGTTGTCCAGGCAGTACATGCTGATCTCATTAGTGAAGCAAAAACGCTTTCCACCCAGGTAGTAGTAGACATAAGCACGTTGCCCCATCTGTCTGGGTTGAAGAACCAGTCTCCATGTGGAAGACTCCACAGTCAGGAGTTCACGAGTTACGAATGGACTCGTGTACGCGTCAGCGGTAGGAACACTAGCCTTGGGGAAAATTCGTCTGGAGCTTCCTGTCCGAGTTTTGGTAAGGACATTTGTCCTGTGGAGCGATCGTCGGGACCAATCCACATGATTGCCTCATCAACCCAAACTTGGCTAGACTAGAAAATACGGCCTAGTTCTGGGTTGAAGAAGCGGTACCCCCTCGTCGTTCGAGAATAGCTGATCAGGATCCCACTAACGGAAGTGTCGTCGAGTTTCTCCTTCCGTTGAGCCTGAGGGACAAAGCCATAGACCTTGCTACCCACGGATCGCAGGTGGCTAAGGTTCGGCATATACCCCTCAAGCCGCTTGTAAGGGGAAACCATGTCGAGTATTCGTTGGGGCAGTCTGTTCTTAACGTAGGTGAAGGTATGGAGAAATTCTGCCCAAAACTTCTTTCCTAAACCGGAGTCGCGTAACATGACTAATAGCTTGAACGGTTGTCTGATTGAACCGTTCAGCTACCCCATTCATATGCGGAGAGTAGACATCCGTGCGCAGATGTCTAATCCCCCTCTCCGCATAGAACTGTTTGGAGCAGAATTCTCCACTATTGTCGGTCTTCATGGCCTTCACCTTATGATCAGTCTGGTTCTCCATTAACGCGATGTAACTGGAGATACTATCCATGACCTGGTCCTTGCATTGCAGGGGATACACTTTGCACTAACGTGAGTAATCGTCGATCAGTGGCAGATAGTACCGACACCCTGTACCTGAAGGGAAAGCAATCGACCCCAATACGTCCGCATGGATCAGTTCCAGCTGTGCCTTCGAATAGATTTTATCTTGTGCCGGGTGGGTTGGTGGACGCATTTTGCATTTAAAACATGCCTCACAGTTCCGTGGTTTATCTGTCAACTTCGGCAGACCACAGAAATGCTGAGACCTTGGCATGGCCAAGTCTCAGAAGATTGGTACAACCCACCAGTGGCCAACACCGACATTAGCTGCAACAATTTCTTGCCCAAGTTGGGTCGAGGCACCGCTGTCACATGATACCCCGTTTGTCAAAAACTTGAATTTTATCAGCTGATCCTTTCCATGTACAACCTGCCGATTTGCTAATCTGTGAGGCTAAGAGGAGATTTCTTCTACCTGACGGAGCATATGCGAATTAACAGATGGCAGTGAGACGCTTTTAGCCGTTCACTTTGGAAGAAAACACGACTACCCTTACCGACAATCCGGAATGTTCCAGAATAAGAGTACATGTCGACGGGGGTTGTTTCCTGGTACTCTGTGAACCAGTGGCAATCATGACATATGCTTATGCCCGCCCCGGAATCCCAAGACCACCGATCGTCGTTACCCTTGTCAGCGGTTAGTGCAACAACGAGGATGTCAAAACCTGCCCATTCCCGATGAATGGCCACGTTGTCGGTGGTTCCCCTGGACTTGCCTACAGAGCTAGTCTCTCTTTTGTGTCTGCTGCACTGCAGGGCCTGCGGATACAGGCTGCATCGGCACATAAAGGGTCGTCTTGGGTATGGTACCCTGTCCGGGATAGGTTCAGGTGAACCCCTGGAAGAGTCTCCCTAATGTTAAGATGGACCGAAAAAAGATAATGGAGTAAGCCTTTTGGCACCTGTCCTCGAACCTATCCCGATCATACTGCGCGGCGGCCTTCTAGGGATCCTTGCGATTTTTACTCACGAACCGCAGGAGGGACTGGTACATTAATGCGACTTCTAGCTCCTTCCTCCAGGTCGCATAGTTAGACTCGGTGAGGAGAGATATCCTCAGCGACCTATCAACAGAAGGGAGCGAGAAGTCTTATCCGTAAGCCATGTTTTACCGGCAGAATGTTCGGTGCAAATTTGGAATTTAAGTGGAGTCTCGCAAACAAGAAGTGTCTTCGAAAAACCTACGTGCCCAACACGTCGCGATGAAACACCGGTTCCGCGAGAACACAACGAACGTTGTCATTGAACGCCGAATCCGAAACCGAACCCCGACCTTTCAGCCAGAAGGACCTACGCGCGGAAACCGTAACTCTGTGTTGTCTAGGGTGGGTAACCCAAAACCACCCAAAGGACCCAGCAATAAAGGTAAACGAAAAACCCAAAACTGCGTTACCAGGCGTCCGTCCCGTCCATGATGACGAAGACCTGAATAGAACCTGAAAGAGAATATCCGGAATATTCAAGGATTAAACGGTCATGGGCAGTTTACCCTGGCAAAAAACTCTCAAATTGCACTTTCATAAAGCAAATCAATTACGGATTTGAAAAACCGATGTGTACACTGGATCTGAAATACTAACACGATTAATGAATTAATTATGAACAACATATTTCGAACTGTACTTTCCTAAAAACTGACCCATCAAACATGCAAATTTATCTTGAGCATTCTGGATAAACGTTCGTATCTGTTTGTATTCAACACATCAGCGGCCGCCTCCCAAAGTGGCTGCTCTTTCGGATGAGAGTTTAAACTGAGGTCCCGTGTTGATTGTTGCACGTTAAAGACCCCTCGAGAGGGAGTGAAAGTCCCCTCTCGTAGGCTAAATTCCCAGGTAGGTGTTGAAGGCCCATCCCCTGGCGTTGGTGTTTAGTCCTCGTGTTGCAGAAATAGTCCAACGTTAAAAATCAACCAAGCAAACAAACAAACAAACACATCAGCGATGGTTATTCACGTTCCGTGTTAGACCCAGAGGAAGTTTTCACGTTAATTTGGTATTTTATTTCCCTTTCCGAGCGAAAAACCAGCGATAGTTGTCACTTTTTTATTGCAGAGCGTGGGAAAAGATCGAATGCATGGCTGGTTGCCAAACAAAACCTCCGGCGATGGGCGGTTGGCAGAAAAACACCTCACGCGGTGGGCACGATGATGGCAATGACCTCCGACGGTGGGCACGATAACGGCAATGACCGCAAATATTAACAGCGGCTAATAACATAGGCGATCAGGCATCCACCCTGTTCAGTTCAATTTCGGAATGGATTGTATCCAGCGTAGGAAGCGAAAAACGAACGAAAATGTCAACAAAGAAGTCAATTACTTTCGTTTCGAACACAGATTTCGCTTAAAAACGAGTCGTTAATGTTGCTGAACTTAACACAGAAACCATGCTCTGCTACCATGTTAGCAAATAAAGCCGTGGATGCATGTTGGGAAAATAAATAAAACTCACGCACTTTCAGTCCATTAATTTTTCCAACCCTTTTATTCTCAGGAGCCAAAAAACGTGTCCATTGCAGGAGCCAGCAACAACAACAACTAAAAAAAACAATATGGCGATTAGGAAAAAACCAAGCCCCGACAGTGGTGCCACCTGGGCCACTCCAACTTAACAATGGTAAGTGGGGGGATAGGTTAGTTAAAATTTATCTTGGCACTTTTTCTAATTGGGTGATTGCGACGTCATTCGGCCAATGATTGGCCTCTCTCTTTTAGGGCATGCCAAAAGTGTGTTCATACGAGTGCGCTTGTCGCTGTGCAGTGAGGACTTATTGTTGTTGGTATTGTGAATCGGTTGGTTCCTGTTGAGGGTTGTTTCCTCGTTTTTCAAGGTCTGTATGACAGCCTTAATTAATGGTGGGTTGAGACTATTTACTGTTCTTTGCTTTATCTTAGCAGCTGATTAAGCCCATGTTGGTTAGGCCTATGTTTTGGGCGGTCAGAACTTTTAGCTGTGTTCACTGGTGGTAAACTTACTATGTTTTTATCATTGGCGGTTTAAATTTTATTATGTAGATCTTTGGTGTTACGTGGCGTAGTCTCACCTTTCATATCAACCCCATGTCACGTTGTGTGGCCGGTTGGTTGGATGTTTTTTACCGCCATCTATGGGTTCCTTTGTGAACATCTTATCTTGATGATACTTGTTCGTTGTTGCTAGTGTTAAGGTCAGGTATTGCCTCTTTTTCTTATTTTTTATTGTGTATTATCTTTTGTTCCTACTTTGAGTTTAAATGTATATTTTATGCAGTTGGGAACTCTTCTTGCGCTTGTATTTGTTTCATGAATTTTTACCTCCCTTTTTACCTGTGGCAACCCTCACTAATCGTCACTAATCGTCGCACTGTATCATTGGCTTTATGTCTTGTTAGTTGCAATTGCTAAAAAACGGCAACATTTGTATGCAAAACTTTCAGGACTTTGTTGAACCCAATTATGCTTTGTATTCATTGGTTGTCTTCTCAGTTTTTAATTTGTAGTATAATCTTTTTGCCTGATGAAGTCTGTTGATCAGACGAAACATTGCTGCTCATAAAGGTTCACCTTTACATCGACCAAAAATCGTTAATTGCTTATAATACATATGGTCAAGAACTACAATCCTACTCCAAGTATATAATGAAAGAACTTGTTTGAAGTAAGCTGGAAGCTCAGGTTTTCAGAATCGCTGTTTTTATTCTTAAACTTGAAGGACATTAAGTCCTAGTTTGATTTAAGTTTTTGTAAACATTGTTAAATAAACTGTTTAAGAAAAGTATAGCAATAGTTTGTAGTTTTATATAATGGTTGGAACCCTATGGCCTGTTAGTCTATGGTTAACCATGTCGGCCTGTCAGCCTCATCCACACTTTCTACGACTTTAACTCTAGAAAAGTGACATAAAACAGCGTTTCCATACGTAATCCTAGACTTGCAACTGCAGATACCCTCTTCGACATTAAAGGCAAAAATTTGCTGCAATTTAGCAGCACTTGAAGCCTCTGCATCCTCAATGGTAGAAATCAATGTTAGATGCTTACTATTTGTCCAATTTTTGCATGTGATACGACAATGTATAGCCTACCTGGTGATTCTCCTAATTTATTAAAAATTCAATCTAACAATGATGTCTAAGTCGCTACTGACGTAGGAGAATTCTCCTGAAATTGGGTATGACCACCCTAACAAATCACATTCATTTGCTGACTGTAGGATACTGAGTTAAATTGAAAAAAACAGTTGAACTCATTGGGACCTGACCAGTGGCCCCACCTACCAGTCTAAATCCTAATTCTTGGTCCTGGACTACATAATCACAACCTTGCTCCACAATGTTCCATCACAACAATGTTGCAATGGAGCAATGTCTGGTTGCAATGAAGTTCAGCCTTCAGGCCACATACAAAATGGCCAAAACTAAGCACATTTCCATATGGCATACAAAACACAAGAAGCCAAACACATCACAAGCCTGTTAGTCTATATTAAATTAAGGTCTGTCCCAAAAAGATAGAGCCAGTCATACTTTCTAGAATAGCTTAATCACTACTTAATTCAATGTACAATTTACTATACTTTCTGCTTATTTAGCTCATTTTACTCAGTGTACATGATTTATGCAATGAAAAATAGATGAAAACAAAATTTATGCACATTGTTCACATTTTTGGGTGTCCCAAAATGATAGAGCCACGAAAAATAAAATTTAAAATAAATATATTCAATAGCCGATAAAGCATCCACCTTTTGCAATAACCTTAAACACTCTGTTTGGTATAGATTTAATAAGGGTATGCA
>JAQGAE010002659.1:0-17010 GCA_034696685.1 Julus scandinavius | reverse complement strand
AAAAACTTAAGCATTAAAAAAGTTATAAAAACTATTTAGTAAGTTTTAGTATGGCACTTAATTCGGATTTTCGCTTACATTAATTTCCCATTCTTTTTCATGTCATGCATGCCTGATTCGCCCAATTTTAATATAAACCTTTAACTATTCGATTTTAATCTTAACGATTGAGTTCAGGTAGTTTAATTAAAAAGATTCACTCAATTGCCTTAATGACATCATTTAAAAATGCACAGTACATTATTATGTAATTTCAGGGCGTCTAGAAAATTTATTGGAAAAAATTCCAGATTTCAAGGCTCATTCATTAAATTTTCAAGAACTCCTCCCACGACCAATTACCACACTATTTTTTCTAAAGAATTTTGAAAACTAATTTATTTTAAAAAGAATTTTTCCAATTAACGGAAATTCCCCACATCGACTAGGAAATTCAATCATACACTAGTGTTTTAACAGAAAATTCAATCATACACTAGTGTTTATCAGAAAATTCAAGAATTATTCCCTTTATTAAACATTGTTATACCAAAAAGTGTATGAACAGAAATGTATTTACCTATAAAATTGAAACATTAATAAATTACCTACTTTTCTTACGAGGCAACTGCACTAACCGAATTTATAAAGTCACATTTCTTGGCACAACGTCAAAAATAAACATAGAAATAGTTCAAAATAGAATGTTTGAAGGATTGATAATTAATTCATTGAAGATGCTTTTATAGAGCCTGCTTAGTTTTTGAACTCTGCAATTATAACTGGTGTTTATCTGCGAATTTAATGAAAATGCTATTTTTTCCTACTAAATTTGTCGATAAAATTAAAGGTTCAACTTTCATTTAATGATCGGATATCATAAATCGTTGTAGACAAAATAGCCTTATTCTGAGCGATAAAAGGCTGCAGGACAACATCAGTATTACAGTATAATTAATTGGCATACGAGTTCGAAAAATGCCCAATATCCGAATCGCGGAAATACAACGCATTAAGCATTTTATAATAGCAAAAACAATGTGGTCTTCATTGCACACAATTCAAATCAAAAGAAAATTGGTTTTTGGGGGGTAATTATGGGGTCATTGTAAAATCATGAATTTCTTCATTGATGATCAAAAGACATCAATAATCATAATTATTTAACAAATATGGAAGTTATAAAATACAAGTCCAAATCTTAACCCCATAGAAAATCTTTTGTGTAATCACCAAGGCAATGTCATGTGAATAAGTTAAAATGCCAAATAGTAGTTAACTTAAAGCATTCTATTATAAGTTAAGTTAAACGTAAAGCAAATTCACGAAGCGCTTTGTCATGTTTTGATATTCAGTATCAAAAAAAACATACACCTGGTGGTGCAATGGTAAAGAACTATAAAATTCTCCATTACCTATATTGCTGCAAGTGAAACTTGATAATGAACACATCAGATCTTTACGTGGGATCCAACATCGTGAGGTCATTCACAATTGTTGTGCAGAGAAAGACACTTAAAAAGCGCAGAATAAGTGCATGCCATTAGAACTTAAAAATCAGCAAACCTTATTATACCTTAACCAATTAAAACTAGCCTTTGTGGTCTAGCTAATTCGCGTAGAAAATGAGTCTGGAAATAACAAAGCAGTCACACCAGTAGCATCTCTCTTAGCACCCAGTAATCAATTTAGCCCACGTTTAATCTCATCTTGTTAGTGGAGTTCACGCTTCCATGTTTGTTTCAAAGTGCTTTTTCGACCGTTGCTTACCATTAAACCTCCAAAATACAATAAGAGATGCCGGTGATATTAAAGCGGTCGTTTTCTACCGAGAACAATTCATGTTTAACTGACATCGTTGCAGCTCCACAGAAGCCCCACGTGGTATAATAGTCAGGAAAAAGCCTTAGCAATCCCTTTTCTAAATCTCCGAGCTCAAACGTGCAACCCTTAGGTGGCAAAAAACATTACAGGGATCCTCCACGAGGAATCTATTTAATGAATCACAACAAATATTCACTTATCCACTTTATTCATCAAGGAAAGGTGCTTTCTTCAGGCTACAGTAAAAAAAAGGAAGTCTGAACGCGCCAATCCTACTAATAGGTTAATTTAATTAAAGCAAACCTCATCAGACGCCCAATATGAAGCTCATGGGTTGGATCAGATACTACCTGTCCAAGGATGCCTTAATCGTCCTCATCAAGCATAATCGTCGCAAACGCAAGACAAACATTCCAAATGTGTGCAAAGTTGACGAGGGATTTCACTCGACATAGCGATTAGTTATATTAATAAATTTTATTATCAATTTCATTAGAATGTCCTAGCAAGAATGATACAAAACAAATGAGTAATACTATATGGAAATACATAGAACTTTCACATGTTTGGTTAGATGGAAACTATAATCAGTTTCCTGACTGCCAGTCACATTATGCAAATATTAATGTATATGTTGTACTAATTTGAGATGCCGTAAATTGAAGTTTGAATGCATTTGTGTAAAAATTGCTCTAAATTTATTAAAATTAAGTTAAATGATATCTAAATGCTTTGACAACAAGTAGTATTATCATCGTGGAATAGTTTGCATACTCAAATGATTGAAAGTTCAAAATTCACCGCATGAAGTAAGAGAAAAGTAACTTTTGCATTCTATGACATTAGTAAATGCTCTTCATTTTTACCTCCCAATCCACAATAGCATTCTATGTTACAAAAGTGCCAAAGATTCAATTTAAACTTAAGTGTAATTTAAATAACAGCTACATTTTCTCCCGAGTCAATTTAACAGTGCAAACGAGTACTTGTTCATTAATCTTTAAAATTAACTTGGAACTCCTTTTTGGGAATGGTCACATGTAATGTTAGTAGTATTGAGATATACTGTATGTATTAATTCTTTATTAACTGCACATATGCAGTGCTCACGACAACCACGGTAGGCCAAGTGATGTCATAGAGAACAACATATGCACATATACTACCCCATTACATTTGCGAGTGTAATCAACGTTGTGTTACCAGTAACAAGTCAGTATGCGAGAAAAGCTTGATAATATGGCCAATACTTCTTAAAGAATAGTCAAAATGATACCCATGATTTCAATTAAAAAATTTAAATTTGCACTTATAATGAAGATTAATTTTGTTATTCTACTAGAATACGCTAAATTTGTTGCAATTAAAACTGATAGAATTGAAGTTATTAAAGAAAGTCAACCGAGCTAGTTCTAAGCTACGTTCGGTAAATAAAATGGGACATAAATACAGCATGTTAAGCACATAAATTAGCTTTACATAATTGGTTCGTTGGGTCTAAATTGCACTAACATCAATATCGCTGCCCGAGTTAATGTGATATGTGAAGATCAAATAAAGGCAATTATAAAACTAAATATTTACACTAATATAAACTGTGCTTTGCATATTCTGAAGCACAGGCAGCTGCACAGTGAGCCGCTATGCATCTCAAACTATTTACAACGTAGTAATGCACATTCTAAAAGGCCTATTAACTACATGGCAAATCACCGTGTATATTTCTTCCAACTTTTTTTTCAATAATAAAGCGTATTGAGCATAAATTACTTCAAAACTCTGAGCTGACAGTTTTTCGATTCGTTAGGGAATGTAAAGTTCTGAATAAGGTGAATCTGCATAGAAATAAATTAATAAATTTAAGTACCATAATCCATAATTTAAAATCTATAAAGCAATTCTTTACAGAACTTTTAAAAAATCGCACCAAGCGTACGGCAAATTCGGTTGACTATCGAATTCCATAACTTAACTGTAGCACCATTCAACATTACAGTAGAACCCTGTTAAAAACAATTTTCAAGAGCCAGGAGTTATCGAACTTCTTAAGCGGTAGAACTTGTTAAACAGGAAAAATTACAGTGGTCTCCAAAGAGGGAGCATACAAGAGATTATCCATAATTATGTTATGGCGGACGATTATGGTATGTTAAAAGTAATTGCAAAAAAAATTGAAAAAATGATTGATTTTGAGGACTTACTGAATGATTTTGAGGAATGTATGACCAAAAATGTTTGGAGGCCACTGCTTTATAGTTATGCTAAATATAATAATAAGATTTATTATAATCTTATGTCTTTCTCTCCTGAATAAGAAATCATACCTGCAGACTAATCCAGGTAACGTGAAAACACAATTAAATTTGCTAGTTCCACATCTGGACCCCAATAACATGGGTTATGGTCAAAATGTAGATATTTTGTAGTCCGAGATTAATCTGAGATTAATTATGCATCAAATTGGACACATTAATATTTTATAACGAATCATTGTTGAGAAAATGATAAATGAAATTAGCCCTCTTCCTCTCGTTAGTTTGAGATATCTTTTTCGTGTTAAGCTCTTGTTCAAGAGGCCGCAGCAGTATGCCACCAAACAGTGAAGCTGTTGAAAAATAATCACATTTTTAGCTTAGATAAACGAAAATCTCTGTCAATTCATTTACATGAAGATAGTTTGAAAAATTCGTTAGGTGACACAGAAAATATTTAAACAACTTATCGCATATTAGTGCAGCAGGCTACTATTGGGATGGATCATCATGCAAATCCAAGCAAATCCAGTAATACAATACACTCGCAAGCCCGCTTTACGCTTTTGAACCGTTTTAAACTGACAACTATAGAAATAGCCTTAAGAACTATCAAATTATGGCTAATTGATGATAATTGCCAATTATATACACTGCCTATGCCAATAATACTCAATATCAAGCAGACTCCATTAAGCACCAAATGTGGCAAAATGCAAAAAGAAGATTCCAAATATGTTCTAGACCATCTAAGCATCAGCAGGCGTGCATCCAAGTATGACAATAAATAAACAGGCTTTATAACCAAAATAAATTCTTGAAATAACTCCAACAACCTTATTTCAGATAACCAATAATCCAAGCAGAACGCAAGACAGGGAACTAACTACCACAGATAGCAAAACCAACAACCATGAATTAAAAATACGGTTAGCACAATTCCAAGATCAGGAATCGGGCCAGCAAGTGTACTGCAAACTCGGCGTTAGCATAACTTAGCAAGTAGCAGCAACAACCATTATATTCGCGCTAGCAATTAATTTGAAAGCATTGCATGCATACAAATGGATAGATTCTGATCAAGCCCAATTATGGTGCAAACAATTAAAAATGAGTTTTCAAAAGCACATTGCAAAAACAATAAAAATAATAATAATACTGAAATAGTAATACTCACATAATGACTTGGCATCCAATCTGTTGGATTCTGCATGAAATAGCAGTGCTTTCAGGAAAGCCATGAGATATTTAAAGACATTTTGATGTACTGGGGGTAGCAACCTAATCACCTGAAATCAGAATTTTTTCAAACACATAAATTACATAATTTGCATAATTATATCTGTGTTGACATAAAGCAAATTGCATAATTAACAAGATAGTATGAAATACCATACATAACATGACCTTGTAATAATAAAAAAAGTAAGAAACAATGTGGGTATTCGAAATAATACCAAACTGGTATTTAGCGACAATGCTGGTATGGGAGTAGAGGGTCAAAGTTCATCGTGACGTCATATTTAAATCGTCACTTTTCCATATCTAGCTCAATTTTTAGAATATGGTTTACACATATTTATGCCACTATACATATGTAATAACGACTAAAAAAATGCTTACCTGCTGGCAAAGAGTGAAGTTCTGGGATGCATCTAAACTTTTTTGATAAAATTTATATGGAATTACAGGCTCTGGCAAGGCTTCCAGGAAAAGAAGCAAGGCTTCTGCAATTGAATTATTGCTACCAGCTAAACAGTAACTCAGGAAATTTTAAGTATTGCATGTACTAAGAATTACTGTAAAACTTTTCTTAAAGTAAGTAAGGATACGAATTGAGGTGGGCATACTATTGTCCAAGCACTCGCGAATTAACCAAATTTCTTTCTGCAAGCCAGGCTGTTCAAATAACTGATCCTGAGAAGAAAAAACAAAAAAAATTGTACACAAACACTTAAACAGTTAAATTTGATCGTTAACTTCAAACATGAGAATTGCAGTAAATGTTAACCTGGTCCATCGCCTGCCTCGAAAGATGATCGACGAGAAGCCAAATTTCTTTGGGAACATCATAAGGCTCCGCATCAATACTGTCAGAGGGAATTACTTTGCCACCAGGGTCCTAAAAAAGAAGTTATAGTGAAATGCTGTATTTCAAAGCTGCAGCGTCAACCTGTAAAGTCGCAAACTCACTAATTTGGCAAGATCTATGGCAGAAATCTCACAAATGGGTTGCCTAATATAAACCAGTGTTTCCAAGGCCATTCCAAATGAGGTTATCTGGTATTTGCCATGAATTGTAATGTGATTCATTTGATTAAGAAAAAATGAAAGCTGAATAATGGAAAACGAAGCGTTAACATAACAAATTTGCACAAGGATATGAAGAAATCTTTGCCGCCCTCCAAATGTAGCACTAAGATGTCGTTTATTGTGTCTTGCTGCTTATTAAGACGATAAGCTGTACGTTTGTCCACGTATACCTCCAATTCCACATCACATTTTTCGCCTGCATATAAACAATTTGGACAACGTCTAATTATCACGATTGAAAAAAAAAAATTACAATAATGTTCAGTTGATGAAAACCACACATAATTGTGAACATTTCCAAGCCACTACAAATTACTAAACAAGTCAAAAACAAGAAATTCAAATTCACCTGGCATGATATATGAGCAGTAGGGTTTGATCGTTAACCATTCCTTGCAATAGCTTGCTTCATTAGGTTTCTTAATGAATTCAAATCGAACAGGTACCTAATTATGAAAGAAAAATTGATCAAATCACCAACACTTTCAAGTTGCACGATAGACGGTAAAGCTAAGAATCGCTTACCTGGCCTGTGTTGGCTATGGTCAGATAGCTCGTAAGTGGTTCAACAAATTTCACAATTCCAAAATCGATTTCCATGTTATCGACAGTCACTTGTGGCAAGAATTCGTTTTCTAATTTATCTAATTGTTTCATCACTTCTTCATACACTTGACGATGTTTTGGAACATCTATAACCATCACCTATCAAAACAGGGGTAATTTATTAAATATTGATGGGTAATAATGGAAGGAAAACCAAACTAGGAGGGATAAAATAGAGAATACATACTCCAGATTCAAATATAGCACTAACAGGCTTGTGATCACTTATTTGAAGTGATCGATGGCTTCTATAAAGTTTTTGTTTAATGTTTATCCCTTTCCATAAAATTCTATCACACCACGCAGGACACCGTCTACCAAAAAAAATTAAGACAATCAAAACGATATGTTGGAAAATTATAAATTTTTTTTAACGTTATTTTTTAAATCAAGCAATCCACAAAAGTCAATTCTGATAAACCAACTTACCCCATATCCCACTCATCAGACATTAAATTGTATTTATATGTGGGATGAAATGCAATGAGTCCCTCCTCGTAGTCTTGAAAAGCTTTTTTGGATGATTGTTGAATTTTAAGCTTGAAAAAGTATATTTAATTGTTAATATCTGCATTCATCCGCTAATAAATAAGCTGTTAACGAGTAGAAAGTTATTTAAATACCTGATCGTATTCAAAAATGGCACCATACTGATTGAGGTTTAATCTGTCTTTCACATCGGTTGCACTTAGCTCGTTTATCCGGTAATTGAGATCGCCGAGCCAATAAATTTGACTTGTCAAAAATAAAATGTCCATTTAATTGTGAAGCAGAATGGCGAATTTCCATTAAAAAAAAAATCATAATTAAAATATTTACTCATGATCCTTGATTGGTTTTGGTCCTTCAAACTGTGACAAATGGAATGCCATACGACTGCAGATGTCAGCATAATCCTGATTCCTTCGTTCATACTCTTCAGGATGTGCAGCCAGATGGGAATTGACAAAGCACATCGTTGTGTTGTGAAATTCAAATCTGACGGCAACACCACCTTTATTTCCCTAAAAATTTAGGCAACGTGAGTATTGAAAATTATGAAACTGAAATAACTTAAATATTTCAATTCCTTACCAATTTCCCCATTAGCCCAGTCCCTACTGTTTCAGCTGCGATATTAGAGACATTTTCGTAATGCTGCTTTTGTACGAACACGATTAACATCATGCCTACAAGGCGTATTAATTTGATCTGAATAAAAAAACAAAAAAATGGACCGTTTAACAGCTACCTTTAAATTTTCAGTTTGATTTTATTAGATCAAGTGCTTGTTAATTTACCAGCTTGTATTCAGCATTAGGGTGCAGAGCATTCTGTACTGCTGTAAGCCATTCACTTTCACGAGGACTATCGGTAAAAACAAACGCTTCTTTGCTGAGATCCAATTCTTGAAATCCTACTGCATAAATATCAGGTGGTTCAGCGTCACAAGCTAGCCAATTGACAAGTGAAACTGTAGGGGGCTTTCCATTTACATTCCATGTGCCAACAAAAAGTCTAGTAGAAAATAAAACATTATAGGACAATGCTATAATGCAAGGCACAAGGAATTAAAAATATATATATATATATTATATCACTGGGGCTTTTCGCGAGCTATTATGCACAACATACCTGAAATTGTTAGTGTGCGTATATTCTTTTCTCCTTGTATTCATCTGCAGCCAAACAATACTTTCCCTTGCTGCTAAATGTGTTGCCCCAACAGCAATTGACTCACGGGGTATAGAATTGAGCGAATCTTGAGAAACGTTCTCATTTGATCTTGAAAAGAGAAAGTAAAAACAAACTAAGCACCATCGACAAAGAAACAAAAGACTTGTTTAAATTTAGCAGCAGTACGTCAAAGTCAATTTGGCTTACAACCTATTAATATCCTACCTCTTGCGGAGCTCTCCGACATCTGGCTTCGGTACTAATGGAGGACTACTTATGACAAAATCATCTTCAAATCCCATTTTAACTACATTGAATCATATTGAATTAAATAAAAGTTAAATCTGGATGAACTCATGTGAAAGCTACATTTTGTAATACTCGCTTACCAGATTCCTGAGAAGGTGTGGTCCCACGTAAAGGGTCAAACATATCCACAGCTGTTGGGGACAGATTGTCAGGTGCAATTTGGCTATTCATTGTAAAATATTTTTTTAGCCACTGGAATTCTGAAGTAGGATCAGGCTTTCTATCAGAAGCTGGAATTATGCATAATTATGGTTTAATTTATATATATTCATATATATAAAATAAATTCATATACTTCACATACCATCACATGCTTTTCTTAGTTCAACTAGAAAGCTATCGGTTTTTGGGCCAGCATGTAGTTCAAATATTAGCTTCGAAGTGTCATATGATATCTTCAGATAAACATCACCTACAGAATGGAAAAACTCAAATAAATTAGAACTATCTAAAATTAATGCTGATAAGTAAAACTGCTGCTAGAGGCTAGGGCAACAGTCACGGGAACATTACAATTTTGATATCAATGATGAAATACATGTAGAAAAGATAGCCTACTTGGACAAGTAAATACATTTTAATACAACTAAATACAGCTAGTTACAGATACAAATAGATTACATTGATGCAAAGGTCTTATGCACTACTTACCTTCCCCCTTATTTTCTGCATAGTCTGCAAGCCAGACATAAACCAAGAATGTGCATGTTAGTTTTTAAGCTATTAAATCATAACATTTTCAATGCATGCCTAAATTTACATGGAACTGTAAGTTTTATTCCATAATTTAAGCAAGTAAATGAAATATTTTACAATAATACATGTAAATTTTCTTGAAATTTTAATTGAACCAAAGATGATTTTATTGAGTAAAAGTGCAGCACAGTCAACAACAAAAAACTGATGAAAGCACAACTCGTTTGATAAAAGACAGTTAAAAAAATGTTAATGAAACCAAATAGATATATCACGGTTTATCAACTTGCAAACTCTACTAAAAGTTTATATTTCATCGAGATGGCATGCATGGTATCATACAATTATGAAGGAGTATTACCAGTCAAGAGTTTAAAGCTTTCATTGACAGGAATGACTTTATCAATTTTCACGATGCCAACATTATTTTCAGATAGCTGGTAGTTAATGATCAGTAACCTAAAACAAATTCAAAAACTATTAAACTTGACTTGCATTAATTAAACATCTGTTATTATGGTGTTAGTATAGAAACGCTTACCCATATTCTCCTCGTTTTTCCACAAGTGAAAGCAATCGATTACAACGTACCCAGTCTTGGACCCACCCAACATTAGTAACTTGCACAGTTGTTAAGGATATTACAAACAAAAACTTGCAAACACGTAGTACCTCAGCATATAGTAGGTTTAAGTCAGGTTACGAAAGAGGGAAGGTACATTATTGAGAATATGAGAGGAGTGTTTGCTTTTTGATAATGAAATCAAAATTAAAGAGAAAGATTATGAGGATAACATTATACTCAAATAACACTTTCTTAGCACTTCACATTGGAAGGATATTGCACACACTTTTTCACCAATCGCTAATGTATTCTGTATAGTAGCTAACTGATCCATTTTGAAAGGAATGTTAAAGAAGTAGTAACTACTCCTTCGTGTTTAATCGAATTCCTAGGATTTCACAAACTAGGCTTAACTAAGATCAGCCGGTTCTATGCCAATTTTCTTATCCGAAACCTTTATAACTTCACACGTAGTATCCATAATAAATGCATTCAGAAAAGAAACGTAAATAAAATGGGCTAACCTCTTAAAATGGCGAGAATTAACACAAAAAAATTGTAAATTAAGTGATCCGACAACTCTGAAAACACAACCTTGACGACGATGGAGTCATCCTACATTATATCCCATATTCAACCGAAATCAAAAATGTCAGTAGATGGCGCTGGCAGCATGTGCTTAGTCTCCCCATCAAAAACAAACTGCAATGGCACCACAAGTCGATATACAAGTAAATCAATTTCTTTATCGATGCTTTTTAACGTTCAGAATAAGGCTATTATGTCTACAATGATTTATGATATCCGATGATTAAATGAAAGTTGAACTTTTAATTTTATCGACAAATTTAGTAGGAAAAAATAGCATTTTCATTAAATTCGCAGATAAACACCAGTTATAATTGCAGAGTTCAAAAACTAAGCAGGCTCTATAAAAGCATCTTCAATAAATTAATGCTACTTTTATCCTTAAAACATTCTATTTTGAACTATTTCTATGTTTACTTTTGACGTTGTGTCAAGAATTGTGACTATAAATTCGGTTAATGCAATTGCCTCGTAAGAAAAGTAGGTAATTTATTAATGTTTCAATTTTATAGGTATATACATTTCTGTTAATACACTTTTTGGTATAACACTGTTTAATAAAGGGAATTCCCATAAACATAACAAAAAGATGAATTCGAACTTGAACACGAGCCTTACAGGTCAACCAGACTTATTTATTCATAAATGGCAAAACGTTACTTTATTATTCTTTGTTTTTTCCAGATGCCTGCATGGTTTAAAACATTTTTCGTATTTTGTCCTAAGAAAATTTTAGTTTTCGTCGATCATTAGTTGTTCCGCTATTCATATTCATATTTAAACTAAAAATGTTTTCATAATTTAAGAATTTACAAAAGTACATGTATGCAGTACCGAAATATTTGATTTTACCCAGTACATGAAAACTATTTGCTATATTGACAATAGGTAGAATAAAGTGTACGTATGCATGTATATAAAACTGGATGTATTCATTGTCTTTGGGCAGTTTTTCATATGCATTGTAGCTTTTAACACCATATTTTGACTTAAAACGTATCAACCATGTATAAACTGGATTAAGTATAAGTACATTAAGATAATACTCATGACAACCACTATTCAACTCCTCTGCACTGTGAATTTCATAAAGCAGAACCAAACCAGTGGAAACTCAAGCTGCCCCTTAATGTTAGCAATCACTGCCAGCCCCAATGCAAGTTATTTCAAAATCGTAAGGTTTGACAAGAATTCGGATCCGACCGTGCCATAGATTGTTATTAAAAAGGGGGGGAAGACACTGAACAACCTCATTTCCACCAACCTTGGCCTCCAATGGCCTACATTGCAAGGTTGCAACTCGGGTTAGTCCATGAGCGAGATCAATCCCCCCTTAATCACCGGTTCATTGTCGGATTTACCCTTGACATTAAAAGCGTGGAAGAGCCTGGGTCTCCGGGTAGGTTGGTTCATTGGCAGCGCCGGGGTTAGGGCTCCCCACACCCCTCGGCAGTGGAAAATCGACAATGTCGGTGCTTAGGGTTGGCCACGGAAGGGTCTACTTGGAAGGGTCCCCGTGCGCTTCGCCTTGCATCTAGGTCATTGCCAACACTTTCCCGCGATGGAAACCCAACCCCAGGGTTCTGATTCGAGTGTTGCGAAGGCCAACTCCACCTGAATTCGCTCGATATTGGCCTTGAACGCTTAGCGCTGGCCTTGGCTTCGTGTTCGCCGACCCTGATTCGCACGGAGGCAGCACAGATACGACGGAGGATGGCCCACTTCTGCAGGATTCACCTTGGAACGTTACTTCGTTCCCATTTCATAGAAACTGGGCCAATGGTCTCATTTGAGCACATGGGCTAATCCGTAACCTGACGTCATCGGTTGGGGGGAACTCTTTGTTTCGCCAAATAGGGTTTTTAGTCAGTCGATGCAAGATAGTCAGTGGGGAAAGGTTGGGATCTGACAGCGCTCATGATAGATAATGCTTTATACGTTAGGGATGTGTCATTAGGCCCACTGGTTATGGTGAGACATTGGATGTTAGAATTCAAATATTGCCTTTGTCATGTAATATCTTTACAAGTTTGTGTTGGTATTGCGTATACACCAATTGATTAAGTCTTTATTAAGTTAAAATGTAGTTTGAATAATATATTTTAAATAACGAACGAGGCACTCCGCTTATACATCACGTAATTATGAATTGATTAATTTAAAAATCCAACTGCTGTTTGTTTCATGAACTAACGTTCTTTGCAAAAATGTTAATGTTTTCGTTTAATGTTATTAAACTTGCATGTACAGTGGATTCCGGTTAATCGTTGTAATCGTTTATTCTGGACACACTTTAAAAGACAAACATTACTGCATAATTTGGACAGGTTTTTAAGTAAATCAATACAGAATAAGATTAAGAATAAGAATATCCTGATGTGGCCCATTAAACCGGAATTTATTGTATATCGAATAATTTAAAAAATGATGTTGAATTGTATTCTATTGTTTATTCTTTAAAATTTGGTATTTCCCAAATAAAATAAGTTATCAATTGAGTGAATATATTTAGCGGTTATGCAGTATTCACATCTAAAAAGGAAAACTTCGTTAGGAATTCTTTCTTACTCATGCAGTATTAACATTGGCTGCTGTTCCAAGTACTGCTTTAAAGTTCAATAAATAGTATCAAATTCCTCGGTATCTGACATTCGCGAACACAAAATTTAATAAAAGTAATTAAAACTTACCCTATGTCTATTATGGTTTCTCAGCGCGGTTTCATTAATCGTTTATTTTGTTAGATAGTTTAAAAAGAATAATAGTTGAGACATTGATCTGGGTAAAAAGCAAATCTTTTACTCGTGTGGTCAGCATGAAAAGCAATTTAATAGGAAATGATGAAGTCCACTTTATCAGAGGGGTCAGTAAACAGACCACGAATTTTCAATAAAAACCAGACAACGTTTCGAAATTCACTGTACAAGTTTCTCTAAAAGACTGGGTTCACTGCTCTCTTGCCACATTATACAACTTTTACATTGAACTTGCACTTTCTAAAACAGGTACAGTTGTACGCCCCGAAATTCCTTTCCATGCATTGACTCCTTTTATATACATACGTGTGCAAACTGAAATGTTAATGAATTAGCATGGTTGATTGCATTATACTTTGCAAAGTGTAATTAAAGCGTGTCTTTACCTACTATTCCTATCTCTTTAAATATAAAGAGTATATTTGTGTTCGATTACTTTTGTACTCAGCAGTATTCTCCACGTTATACTCAAATATACCCAACATACTCAATTACATTTATACTCACTCTTCGTGAGCACATTGTGTAATCGAGTTCAATGTACTTTTAAGTTTTGAGTATTTTTATACTTTGTTACTCAGATTATTTAAAGTACTCAATTACTGCCCAACACTGTGTGTACCTAATCTAGATATTTTCTCAAACAAAAATTCAAAAAATCGTTTATATTCCAGAACACAAGAATTGACATATATGTATTACGAATTTCAAAATTTAATTAAAAAGTTATTTTAACAGTTTATCATTTTTTTTTCTTTAAAGAAATAAAATATAAAAAACAGACTATTTGAAGTTGACTATCTGAAGTTAAACATGAGTACAAATTTTAAAAAACATCGTGCTTAATTTAAAAAAAATAATTGTCAACCAATGATTCTCCAAATTGTGGAATCTGAGTAAAACTTAGAAAACGAAGACAAAACCTCATAAAGTTGCCACCTATGTATGTACTTAAAAAAATAAAATGTCAGGATTTTTAAACAACACGTTTTGTTTAAATTGTTAATTTTGTTAGCCATGGTACTCTCTCACCGCACCATCACGTAAATTTCTTTTAGAAAACTCATTGTCAAGAACCATATGTGTGAATTATTTCCAAACTCTCCAATCACCTTAAAGTGAAATATAAAACTGAAACGTTTTATGACGGGGAAAATAATCCAATGTCGAATTTGTGCAACATTCTATTGGCGAATCGTATTGTCACACGTCAATGCGATAAAGTTTTCACGATGATTGGCCTACCTTGAGTTATTTTTGCCAGCACTAGGAAGCGGGGAGCCGTGTGAAGGACGACTCTGGCATTGGATGGGTCACATTTGAAATTTTGTAGGTCAGAATAGAGTAGTCAAGGTCCTAGCAGGCAGAAAGAGGGTCAAAAATTGAGACCAAGGCTAGATTAAAGGAAGTGGAGAGGAAATCGTCGCAAAAATAGGATAAAAGTCGACGTACTTACCTAGCACTCTGCTCATAGGACCTTGGTTCAATTGCACGATAGGCAATTAGAGCGCCCCGATTGAAATGGGGTTACTAGAGCACTCGACACACCATTTATATTTGGATAGATTTGTGGCCTACGTTTGTGCCTCCTAATTGTTTGTAAGCTATATACTGCGATTAATGCGATGGGCGTATATGCTGTATAGATAATGCATGTGCAACTTGTAACACACCCCTAACGGAAACATAACGCCTAAGTTGAAGCAATATATTCACTTTCTAAGTGACATGTTCGTGAATAATTTAGGTGTTGACTGCATGCAATTATGACTACTGATCTCTACCTAGCTCAAATTAATCCCAAATAAAAAAGAAAGATGATGTTGTTATTTGAGCATATGGAAAGGAAAGTAATTAAAGTAAATTTAGTGTAGTGTATCAAAGTTAATTTATTTTATGTTACCATTGTTCGTTTAGTGTATAGGACAGATTAACGAAATACGTGTAATCCTATATTTCAAAATATACTTATGAATGGGTTGGATACGTGCTAGGGCATTTCAAAATGGACGTCATCAAGAGGGGGAGGGGTAAAGCCATTATTTTCCGTTCATTTTCCGTTATTAGATTTTCTTTTTAATTGAGTTTTAAAGGTCAGTGAAATTGGAAAATGATACTAGAAGAAATGTGTTTCCGCCCCCTTCCCCATCCTTCCCCCCGTCCCAAACGCAATTGAATTTTTAAAAACTCAGGAAAGTCGTGAATTATGCCTAACTTTATGTTAAACACCAATTTTGACATATATAAACACGATGCATTTCCATGTTTAACAAACAATTTTAAACAACGTCTAGTGTTTATGGTTAAAGCTGACTAATTTTCACGTTTGAGATTTTAACTGTACACGTAACCATGAACTCGATTCAAGATTTTATAGCTTGACGTAATAGCAGTATCTTTTCGGCGTAGATTACGACTGAAGCCAATTTTAGCAGTTATCTGCACTTCCGGGTTTCAACACATGTTCATTCTTAAGTTAGTTACCCTTCAGTGACATCATCACTTTACTAGCAACAATAAGTGCAAAAAAAGCACTTACAGGGTGTACTTTTGGAAAGAAATTCCACGTTAATTTATCGTAAAAATCAATTATATTTTTGATTGCACATTATCAATCCTTAAAATTAACAAATAGATCAAATTGAAGATAACTTGTGCAAAACAGCATGAATCATATTCCAGCCGCGATTGGCAATCATAACAGCAAGATGTCAGCAATGACAACCAAAGAATACAGTTAGACTGTACAAAACCAAATAGTAATTTTTATAAAAATTTAATTAATGCATGTACATCTGTGTGTATGTAAATGCATGCATCAAGTACATGCTTATCTAAATGTGGCATAAGATGCCACAAGATGATGGATGGTGTGCTGTTAATAAGTGATTAAATAACGATTGCATTGTCAATATCCACAATGGTAACAACTTGTCTACAATTCTTTTAATAGTATTGAACAAATTATACAATATTGTATTGTTCTGTTGTTATTGAAAAAAATTTACAAACTTATAATAACAACACATTGTTCACTTTATCTACAGTCGTTCTAATATTATTGGCAATTTGTACAATTTGTCCGCAATTGCTCTAACATTAAAAAAATGTACATTCTGTCGACAATTGTTGTAGTATTATTGAACAAATTGTACAAATGCTCTATTATTCTTTAGGAGGACGTCCTCCTTAAGAATAAAATAATTATTGTTAGAACCTTTTTTTAAGGTGGTTTACAACCCTATCCCTTTCAATGGGTGAAAATTGTGACGACAGTCACAAGTAGATAAAAAAACTTTACATAAGTTTGGATTTTAAGGTTGTTCAGGACATGCATAAGACAACATAAAAGGAATAGAAACAGTTTCTATTCCTTTTATGTTTCCTTGTGTTGCCTTATGCATGTCAAAGTCGTCTGCTAGTGACGTCAAAATAACATAGCATAAATAACATAAGAAAAACATCA
>JAQGAE010002658.1:0-17011 GCA_034696685.1 Julus scandinavius | reverse complement strand
AACTAATATCGATTTTAATTTAAATCCTTGGAAATTATAACATTTTTGATGTTACCTGTATTTAGTAAAACTTATTATTAACAAAGATGTTCTGCTAAACTAGTAAAACAATGGCAGAAACTCGGACCTTTGATCGGTGGTCCGGAGAAATGTATTCGTGAACTGAAGCATCGCTCGTAAAGCGAAACAACACGTGGTGTTCGTAAACAGAGACGTTCGTAAACCGAGGTTCCACTGTAAATTGAAAAGCTAGTACATAAATGTTAAACATGTAAAATGATGTTGTGCTCTATAAGAGTAATAATACAAAAGCATACAAGTAAAATAGGACAGTAATACTTTTAATTACACCAAAAAAGTAGTGATATCTTATCCAAATCGCCTTTAAGAAGTCAAACATGAGTTTGACAACTAAATTTACAGGGGTCAGGGATTTAAAGACTGGTTACAGTCAATAACAGGCTACAGCATTTACATTCTGACATTTATTTGTTGTATATTTTTCACTTTGACGTTGATTTGCATCATTAATTTTTAATATTATTATTTAGCATTGATTTCTTGTAATGATGCTTTTTTTTCTGTTAACACAAATGTAATTAAATAGCCATCTGGATAATTTGAAACGGTTCACATACCCAAAAAACATCATAAAAATCTTACTATCTCCAACTCTTGAATTGGTCAATAGCAATTGTACTCATTTATTCTGATGTTGAAAGTATATATAGTACATTGAGTACATTATGGTACTTTTTTCGGTGTCAACGGGTTGGTATAGAATCAAGATAAAAAATATATCATTAGTCTAGTTTTATTGGCGGTCGGTTACCTAATATTTCGTGTTTTTATGAAAGCGAGATTTTGAAAACTAAGTATGGAAGAAAATGTTTTTTTTTGCGAATTGAGAACGAGGCTGTCCAAATGTGGACCATAAAGAGTTGATTTGTATCTCTCGATAGTAATGATGATGATCACGAGATACAAATTTCGGTATATGGTTAACTCCCCCTTTATTATTTTCTGACTTCTAAAGCTGAGTAAATGATAGCCATTAGGAATGATCTACTTTCTCGCAACTTTTCATTTCGTTTTTTTTGTTGTTGTTTGTGGTTTGCCAAAGGGGTGCATTTCTTCTATTCGCTACTTGTATTATCTATCATTATTTATCGAGATTTGCTATTCCGGCTTCTCTATCAGAAAATCTCGAGTTAATTAGGTGCAAAGTCGAACATTTGGGAGAAAAATCTCCCAATTCGACACCAATACCTTCTTATTTATGGCAGTGATGAAAAAGTATTATTTTGGCACGGATTTTGTATCACGATTGCCAGCTTTTTTCGACTCCCAAAATTCACGCAATATTTGAAAATATTTGAAAAAAAACAACAAAAACAACAACAAAAAAAAGAGAGCTACACGAAAAAACAACGCATTTTTATTGTTGAACAATATTTTAAAAATAATGCAATTTGTAAATACCTTTAAACTGTCAGCTGTCACGCTGTTTTTTTTAAATTTATTTTTAATTTTTTTTTTTTTTTGATGGCAACACTTTACCACACAAATGGCACAAAATTCAAATCTTGCATGAATTTTATGACACGGATTTTGTATCACGACTGCCAGCTTTTTATATCATTCAAAAAACTCGAAACTGGGTTCATTTTATTCATAATGCAGAAATGTTGAATATCTCGCTATCTCGTCCAAGAATTACTAATCTTTTAAATCTTCGGTTTTTATCCTTAATTGAATCGATGCTTGATTTCAACTCCATTTGCTTTCAAAAATGGTGTCTCGTTTCAGGTTGTTTGAATGTTGCTCATTTTATCATGAAAGACGAGTGTAAATGTAATTACTTTGGTATTCTCAGAGTGATTGATTATAACCGACGTTTACTTATGAAAATGTTTTTGTTATTAATGATAAAAAACTATCTTAAATTTCTCTTCAGAATTTCAACTTTTTGAAAGTGTGCCGCCTAGCCTACTTTTCATTTTGTTTAGCTTTTCTAGGTACCGAATAGTTAAAATTTCACGTGTGTGACCCTCTGTGCGTGATTACTAGGTTTAAAATTCATAGTTTACAGTAGGTAAAACTTTTTTGTTGACAAGCAGACTGTGGGGCACCGAAAATGACTAAATAACATGGTTATTTTACTGTTATTTTTATAATGCACTCCGTAAGTAATGCCGTTAAGATACTAGTAGAATCTATCATAATATGCCTACGGTGTTGAACAACTTAAAAGGTAGTGAGGTGAAAAAAATGTTTGAAAAAAGTAGGTAGCTAGACAGAAAAAAACTTTAAAAAAAAACATGATTGTAGATGAAAACTCTTATCCTCCCTCGAAAGATGTTGTGTGGTTCATGTTTATGTAATTTAGAAGGTTTGTCAACCTGTTTTTTAGGTCTGACTCGCCAGTCTTAATATTTTTGTATACCTGATCAGTTGGACTGGTTTTTAATAATGTTATACATTCAATATTGTCTCCCTAAAAATAACTTCCTCCGTAAGCCACACAGCGCTGGGGGCAGTTCTTCCGATTCTCATAGCAGCGCTGGAACTCGGATACTGGAATAGCCTTCATCTGGTCAGTTACAGCCGTTTGAATGTTTCCGAGAGCCCCAAAATGGCGTCTCTCGAGGTGATTTTTCAATCTCGGGGTGAGGAAAAAGTCACGAGGACTCGAGTCAGGCGAATAAGGAGGCTGAGGAGCCACGGGAATGTTTTTTCTGGCCAAATTCTCTCTTATTGAAATTGCTGCGTGACAAGGCGCATTGTCGTGATGCAACACCCAGTTGGTCAAAATCTGATGAAGGGTGGTGTGAGTCAAATTCAACTCTTCCCCGATCATTCTAACCGTTAACCGATGATCTGAATGTGCAAGATCCCGGATTCCGACGACATTTTCATCGGTTCTCGAAGATGAAGGCCTTCCGCTGCATGGTTAAGTTTCAATCGACTCTCTTCCTTCTGAAAATGCCTTAAACCACCGAAAAACCTGGGCCCTTCACAAAACACTGTCTCCGTAGGCCCGTTGAAGTTTTGCAAAAATTTCCGTTGCACCGTGCCCGAGTCCGAAGCAAAACCCGATAGCGCACCGTTGCTTGAAATTGATGTCACTCATTTTTAGAACGCACTAGGAAAAACTGTTTCGCTGAAAAAAATCGCTAGGGACAACCAAATGACTGTAGCAAGTTGAAACTCGTACTGAAGGCGTATCACGTGTTCATCTACCGCCCCTCCGAGTCACCAATCCCCATTGTTGACAGATCGAACGCTACGTTGCCAGTCTCATTACTTAATTTACACACTTCGTATATCTACCGATTGATTCTTCCAGTGTTGAAATTGATTTTGTTGAACAAAAGTGTCTCTGGATTCATCTGAAGTATACTGGGGTCTCACACTCCTTCACTTCACCCCTTTTGTTTATAGTTGACAGCTGGGTGCCCAATTTGTGCCCACTCAAAATATTAGCAGTTAAATTACTTTCAGCTGTTTCTAGGGAAAGGGAAATCACCACCTGTTTTTGTCATGTGGGCATAATTGTAACCATTTTAGTAAAATGGCGGCATACGAGGGATGTCCCATATGGAATGGTTGCCTTGATTTGACTTAAAATATAGTCACGATGTCATGTTAGCGAAGCTTATTTAGTGTAAACCAACTAAATTTCCATTTTTTTATGTATTCCAGAAAGCAGACGATGGAGGAGCAACTGTTCTGTCCATCGCATCTTCCAACCGACGCTTCGGCCGAGGAACACGGAGATAAAGTAAAGGTTAATTAACAGTTCTATCTTATAACTGAGATTAAACTGGTCTTTTCCCTCTGCTAGTGTTGTACTTTTAATCTGTACGTCTTACGATTTTCTGTTGTCTATCTTTAGGGCACTCAGGATTTATTTGAACTGCTGGAACGGTTGCAGAACAGTCGCCTGGATGACCAAAGATGTGTTCTTCCGGCATATTTTTCACAGGTAAGAACATATGCAAACGTTAAGAATTGCAGATCATATGTTTAGCAAAAAACCTGGTGCGGCGAATGGCAGTTAAAATTAAATTAGGTGAAATGCGTGGTTTCTCTCGTAAACGGAAAACTTGCCAACCCGTGTACTTTCCGGATGGTGTTCAACTCGCTGTCGTTGATACTGTCAAGTATTTGGGAGTTTATATTACCAAAAAACCTTTCTTGAAATCACAATTTCACAAAAATTGTTACCAACGCCTTAGATTCATTCAACGGCGTATTTCGAGAATGTGCGGAGAATGTAGCCGGAAACTGTCTGCGCAACTCTGGTTCGCCCTATGTTGGAATATTGCGCTCCTGTTTGGAACCCTCGCAGGATGGTTCATATTCAGGATATGGAGATGGTCAAGCGTAGGGCAGCCAGATTTGTTAAGGGCAGTTATCAACATTCCGCGAGTGTGACAGAAATGCTCCACACCCTAAATTGGGACACGTTGAAGTCCAGACGCGAAAAGTTAACTATGGGGTTATTCAAACGTTTTAATCTTTCTCTTGATTCAAATATATTAAGGCCTAACGAGCACTCTAGGAGTAGACATAATCACTCAAATCCTTTGACCGAGCTTCGTGCCAAGACGGATGCTTACTATTGGTCCTTTTTTTTGCGTGCGATTAGACGATGGAATAGCCTACTTGGCGATTCTCCTGATTTAGTAAAAATTCAATCTAACTATGATGTCTTAGTCGCTACTGATTTAGGGGAGCATTCTCCTGAAATTGGGTACGACCCCCTAGCTACCATATCGCATTTATTTGCTGACTGTAGGGTACTGAGTTGAATTGAGTATGTAACTGCCGTCATCACAAGCTGCTGTCTCTATTAGCCTCGTTTAGCACAATCTTCCTGAAGCAGAATTGTGGGAAGCAAACTGAAACTGCCCATCGAGAATTTAGGTTACTGTTCTCTCTCAATTGTGCGAGACATTGTCCAAAAAGAGAGCTTAAGCGGTTAACTCTCCTGTGTTAACTTGAATTATGGATAATTCGCATGATTAAAAAATGAGGTGGCTTCTCAAGCTGTTTGTTGTCAGATTTAACAGTGTGGTCAACACTTTAAGTAATGAATTTTCTTATCTTAAGCGTTTATTGGCTTTTAAATTACACTCAACTGTGGCCAAGTACTATAGCGTTTAATGAAAGTAGAGAGAATGGGGTGTGATACCACCTTGCTCCTCGCAGTATGGAAAAAAACGAGGCCAGTCAGATCCCATAGTGCTTCCTGAAATGGTCACTATCTCATTGTTTCATCCTTCCACCACCCTCACTACCGTCCACCCCCCAACGATTCTGTTTTTCGACGAATTGGGTGTGAAACCTTTTTTTTTTTTGGGTGGATCGTGAATATATATATAAATACGCCCGAATGGGAACCTACGAACTGGCATATGTGCGTGGGGGGAAGAGTTTCATAAGTAATAAAGTGGTGGAGGTGGAAGGTGGACCACTTAATGCCCACGCTGACGACCTTCCTGTGGCATCTCTCCCACTGCCTTGTTCTCAGTGTTGGGTGCTACCTATATTTGCAACTGCATTTCATTCGATCGACCATCGACTCGAATTTATATATACATTTTGAGCTGTATCGTTGATAAAAATTGGTAATTTTGCATTTCCCTAGTGGGTCTGTTTTATATAAGCTTCAGATAGGGGTCTTTATGATTTTGGGGACACTGTCATTATAGGTTAGATTAGGTGTGGCTAATCTAACTATTCTGTTCTTTAATGTGGTTTAGAACTTTTGCACGTGCAGGATGGAGCGCGTGAAGGTGGTTGCACGTGCGAAAGTTCTTTTTTTTCTATTTTGATGTTCTAAATTCCAGAATTCGAATTTTGGCTGTTCTTTCCTGAGTTGAAAAGATCGTTTTTGAAAGTTAGGACGTTTCTGACTAGTTTTTGCATTGCTTATCTGAAAATTAGCACGAATAAACGTTTTTTAAAAGTAAAGTTAGCTTTAGACATTTACTAAGGACGTTTTCAAGGTAAGAAGATTTTGAATTCATATCCAGGAGCTCTCGATCCATAGCCGTATATATTGGGGGGGGGGAGATCATGGGGATAGATCCCCAGAAATCCAAAAACATTTTACAAATTTCAACCCGAATCGGTAAAATATGAAAGGGAAACTTTTGTGTAAAAGTGCGATTGTCTAATGGATTTTTCTAAGGTAAAAGCGCGATTTTTCTATGGCAAATGCGCAATTTGTCTATGGTAAAAATGAAAATTTTCTTTGGTAAAAACGCAATTTTTCTAAGGTATAAACGAGGACCATAATGGACCATATCCCGAAATGTGATGACATATACAGCCCTGTCTTGATCACAACAGATAGTATTTAAGATATTTACAAAATAAATCTATGTTTTTTTAAATATTGATTAAAAATGTGACCTCTTGGCGTCGATTCTTGTTGCTCGGTGTACTTGCAAAAGTGTCATCCATGCAATTTTTGTTGTGTGTAAATATGTATTTATATTGTATGACTTCATACGAAGTTTAGAGGCAATCCGGTTAAAGGGTTTCTACTGTATTTTTATTTTTAAAAAAAATGAAATTTGATTAATAATCTGAAAGAAAAAGCATCACCCAATTATTTAGTTTTTTTTTACTTAATAAATAAGCTTACAGTAGCGGCATTGTTCATGATCCTAATCCCCATACATGTGGATTCCTGCTTATGTTGGGCTTTGAAAAACCTTATACCGAAAAAATTATGAATCGCAAAAACGTGGGAAAATCTTCACCGGAAAAGACTACATTCCTAAATGCCGTTCCTTCCCTGCTTTTTTTTAAATATTATTTTTAAACCTTTTTTACAAGAATATTTTTCGTTGATTGTAAAGCACGGGCATTGAAAAAGTTTTTTAAAAAAATTGGGGCGTGAAATGATATTGTTTGTGGTATGCATAATCGGTTTCAATATCAAAGGAGGGCGTTGTGGATTGCAACCATTTTACAAGTTGTCACGTGACACCAGGAGTGCCCAAAACATAAAAATTTGAACTGCCAATTTGCAATGGTTGAATAGCTATTCTTTAAAATACAGTATATGATTATATTACGTTATGGGCAAAATAGTCATCAAAAAAATCAACTAGGCGTTTTAAAAATTTCGGTTTCACTTTTTTTAAAAAGGAGTCTTTATGCAATTGATTCAATTAATGAACGACGACGACTGATACTGTTGAATTCTCCAAGATGCCAGTGTTGTGATTATGAACATGCATCCGTAACCAATTGTCGAAAATTTGCTAGTCATTCTGCAAGAATTGCTGCAGGAAATTGAAACTTTCCATGCCTGTGTGCCCAAAAAAAATCGTTTTAACCATATTCCTTCGAGATAAAAAAATTCAAAATTTCCACCAAAAAAAAATGCAAGTTTTAGTCATTTGAAGGAAGGTATGCTCAAGATTGATTTATAAGTATCGTGCTCTCCTCCCGCGTACTTGCTTTGCAAAGCCTTAGGAATTTAGGTTGAAAAATTACTCTTAGTCTTGAAAGTAATTAATTCTTTGTTGGAGTCAGGTTTGTCATTCTCTTTTCTAAGCCGATTTGTTTTTAATCTAAGTGCTTTTCACTAGCTTTAAAAGCACTTTCATTGTACTTGATTTTAAGATAAAATGCGAGATTAAGCGCTTTCTTTATGTTCAACAATTGAGATTTTTGGCATACGAATGTGTTTTAGTATTTCAATTTCTGTGTTTAGCAGTCTTTGCTTGAAATTATATTACGTATTTTATTGCCATTTCTTTTTTCTACAGTATTGTACCTAAATTGATTGAAACTGTATTTTATCATTGACAGACGTCATCAAGGACAGAAATGAAAGAGAAAAAGAAGGGCTATGATACAATCGAAGAGGTAAAACACATTTTATATTTATAGTTGTGATAATAACTTTTATTCTAATGTTATCAGTGTGTGGAACCTCGACTTTCGAACTTAATCCGTTCGTAAACGGAAAAGTTCGTATTTCGAATCATTTTTTCCCTATTGCAATTAATGTAAATCCATAAAAGAAGAGGCAGTTTGAAATTCCACTAGATTTCACTAGAGAAATTTTTTTTTTCTTTGCTGGAGAATTTTGCGAAAATGAGACAATATATACATTATCATTAAAAATGTCCACTAAATTCACTAAAACTTTGCACTTTTTTGGGAGCCATTATAAGGTGAACTGCGTTGCTGTACACAGGGTTTTGTCCCGTTCGTAAATCGAAACAACATGTGGTGTTCGTAAATCGAGGTTCCACTGTATATATTAATTCATGACCAATTCCAGTTTGTGAAACTAAATGCTGAAAAAATGTCATCTTTCAAATGTTGTATCATTGCAAATAGTATTCTGTTAATTTAAATTATTTAAAAAAAACAGTTTGTGAGCACCGATTAGGATAAATTTTAAGAAAAAATACAATTAAGGCTCTAAAGAATCTACAACATGGCTGTCTTTCTCTCAGTTGTGAAAATGCAAATGATGCATTTATGGTGGAAAAAGGGATATTTTATGCACATGTCATTTTTAACACCTTTCATACTGTATTTCAAATTCCTAACGCTTCAAAATAATAATAATTAATTGGCGGGCATTTTTATTATCTGAAATTTAAACCTTTCCTTACAGTTGAAATTGTACTGGAAGCAAGTCTTAGGAGACATGACTCCTAGTCAGGTAATTACAAATCAGCTGAGAACACTCCATAATGTCATCAATTGAATCAGTTTCATATCCTAAATTGCTATATGCATGGCCTTCATTTTCTTAATATGGTTTTTGGCATCCACCAGAAATTTTGTTTTTTCTCTCACTGTTTTGTTTTTGGATCGAATGTGCTTAACTTTAGTCCTACTTGGCAATATCCCCTTCATAAAGGCGTGACTTCGGAATAGGTAGAGTGGTCCAAAAAAGGTCCACCCCTCATCCATATAAATACAGTGAAACCTCGGTTTACGAACAAATCGGTTTACGAATACCATTTGTTGTGCAATTTTCTGCAATTGTTTTAACTAGTTTCAGCGGAATATCATTGGTACGGATAAGTTACTAAATACGGGTAACATCAAAAATGTTATAATTTCCAAGGATTTAAATTAAAATCGATATTAGTTTTAAGGATATAGCCTCAATTGCAAATATGGCAAAAGTTCGTCTCTTGTTTTCTCCACGCCAATTGGATGAGAATCCATCGATGACGTCGATTTCAGACTTAAATCATGTGATTAACAAGAGAATAGAGTAGAATAATACACATTTTCCTAATGGAAACAATGTTTGTTAAAGTACATTTCTAAAACAGAATGTGCGAATGAAGTTGATTCGCAGCAACGTCATCATGACGACACCACGTGGGTGTCTTTATTTACTATAATCTTGGAAAACATGGATGTATATATTAAACTGCTTTCTTCTAATATTACAGCTATATTTATTTCCTTTCTGTATTATTTCCACACATAAAGCCATAACATGTTTTAAAAAATTTCTAGGACAATGAACGCATTGTTTGGATTTACATGAATCGCAATGGGAAAAATTGATTCGGGTCACAAACTTTTCGGTTCACGAACAGGGTCGAGTAACGGCTTAAGTTCGTAAACCGAGGTTCCACTGTAAATACATTTGAAGGTGCATGCCCTGTTTCTCACTTTCTACTTTTGAATATTTACACGAAATTGCTTCATTCATTCTCACAACCAGAGTTTCAAAATCGCGTTTTTCGCGTGTCCATGAGGATATTTTTCATCGCGCACCTTATGCAAATTTAACATTTCAAATGGGTTTTTTTAAAAAAAACCACCCACTATGTTTACACCATATTTTTTTACGGTTTATGCTTTTTTTAAATTATTTATACTGGTAAAAAAACGAGGAAATGAAACCAGGTATTATAATTCTGCAAATGTTGATATTTTTTTGTTGTCTTCCTACAAATGACTTTGAATACATTTGTTGAAGAAGGTTGCTAAGAATAGTGTTTCTCCTCCACCCACTGCTTAAATGTTTAACCATCTGGTCAGTGCCCTGCCTTTTTAATCCTACTATCTTATATGTTAAATTAGAAACTTTAGTGATGAATGGACAATGAATAAACGCGTATTGCAAAATACCAATTTGTTGGTATAATAACTGAGATGATGGTATTTTGCTTCCGTTATAAAATTTTCAATAAGCGTGCTGCTACCAAATTTCGTTTCTGCACACTTAAATCGCTCGGTGGGTTTTTTATGTACGGTTATTACATTCCATCATGATTCCTCAGTTTCCGCTTTCAGCATTTTTTTAGCACCAATTTCCAGTAATCAAGTTTCTTAATGCAGTAGCGTAACCTTCCATCACCTTATTCCCCTCGTGTCTCGTTTATATATAACATTGAATCGGGTGCACTGTTACTAATAATCGGGCTTTTCATAATGACTGACGTGGGGGAAGAGGAGCTCAAAGTTCCTTTGTTATGATTTGTTCTGTTACCTGCATTTTGGGTAAGAAAAAAATGATACCTGTTATGATGATGTGCTTTTCAGAAATCGAATTTTAGAAACATAATTAAGAAAGGAAATGAACTTTCTTACCTTTGTTTCGCACTTGGTGTGTCTTCACAAATCTTCACAAACGAACTTTTCCCCCCTAATCTTAAGTAATATTGGAGTTGTCTATGTTTGCGGTTGAATTTGATGATATTTTAACTAATAAGTTTATTCCACGGCATTTGACAACAACAATCTGCTAATTATTCTAACAATCACGTTCTATTTCTTAGCTGTTCCATTTCTTAGCTGTTCCATTTTTCAAAATTGGAACACAATGTTGAATGCATTGGAAGACTTTATTTTTCCTATAAATTTAATGAAATTCTTTCCTAATCGAAATGTTTTCTTTTTTACAAATCAATATAAGGTAAAAAAATATACTACTGCCATAGTAAGTTATTTCTTAAATTGCGTTTGATACATATTGGGCCCGTGTTTTGGTATGATGTCAGTGAAAGAAACGAACAAAATATTGATCCTCTACATTTTGTGAAATTTCATCGCGTTTTTAATTTCTCTCTTTTTTTCCTCAGATTTTGAAGAAATCCGGGCCTTATCCGATGATCATTCTACCCCCTAATGGCGGCTATTGGGTTGATGGAATGGACCACGACTGTCAATTCGATAATCAGGGCAATCCGGTTTTACCCCAACACAGCTTGAAAGTAAAGTTTGAAATGAACGATACGGCGAAATCTTACAGGAGGTTCTTTTTTGGAAGGGTGAGCGAAACCATCTGAAGAAACTTTTTTATATCCTCTTCAAAATATCATTTGTTAATGAAAAATTTACACCGAATGAAACCGAATTTTGAATGCATTGATAAATTTAGCATCAGTAGATTTTTAAATAATATTTTCAAATTTGATGAAGTTCTGAAATCCAAAATCCTCTGGCTATATGGAATAACTAATTCTACTTTTCATGTGGATTTTCTTCTCCAAATTAACAAAGATATTAACCCTCAACAACTATCGTCATTTCGTGAATCCACAACCACTATCATGGGGTTCCAAAAGACCCCAAACTTTTAAAAAAATCTTAAAATATAAAAAACATGCGTTTAATACGTTTAAACACTTGAATTATTTATTTAAACATGTTTTACATATCAGCTAGCATTTTTATTTTTTTTATTTTTTTTATTTGGCATATATTGTGAGAAATTGTTTACAAAATAAGAAAACATAATACAAATATGGTAATAAGACTAATGGCTTCGAGAAAGTGAATTCTTTAGCAAGTTATCTTTGGAAAAAACCATGTTTTCATTATATACATGAACATATAAAGTAAGACATGGTAAGTACAACACATAAAAAGTACTTAGTGCAAAAGCTTAAAAAAAAACATGTCGTTTCATGTTGACAATCTTGCCAATGTAAGTTCTATCGTGGGGTCTTTTGATAATCCACAATAGTGGTTGAGGGTTAACATTTATTCCATATGCACGGCTTAATTTACCAATTGTCTTTATTTTTTGTTTCCAGGAGCATTTTAATTTTTGTGCTACGGACGATAACCTCGGTCCTCTAGTCTTATCCATGAAGTCAGAAACAATATCCTCTCAGGAGCACACGAGGGTCATTTTGAGGCAAGGGTCAATGATAAGCTTTGAAAGTTTTTGATTTGCCTACGCTGCTTCGTTAATATTAAAAAAAAATTTTTAAACTTTGATAGAATGAAATCTGGAACAGTCCATGAGCTGGTACCTTACTCTTATGTTGGCGATAACCCGAGCCCGGTTAAATTGGCCAAGGTGAATTAAATATCCACAAATCTTGGTTGGCGCTTGTTTTTCATGCTTTATGAAATAATTTTTTTTGTGACTTAATCTTAGATGCTAAATGCGGAAATCACCGTGGATCGATTCCATCCGATTCTTTTTCCAAAAGGTTCGGAAATGATCATTGCCAATGATGAACACGTTCTAGTCAACAATTTCAAATTCGGAATTATCTACCAGAGGTTTGGACAAGTAAGTAATTTGAAAAATAACTGGGTTTTTTTTGCATTTTAAAATTGATTAAATGCAAGTTATTGATCAACTGATAGGCATGAATATGATTGTGCGTTTAAATTACGTTCATTTCAAATTTAAATAATCTAAAATAAAAGTGGGCTTTTAAATGTCTTTCAGCAAGGTATTAAAAGCAATTGTTTTCTTGTTTTGTTTAAATAGACAACGGAAGAGGAGCTTTTTGGTAATATTAATCACAGTCCAGCAATGGAGGAATTTCTTGACATGCTCGGCGATCGGATAAAATTAAAAGAGTTCAAAGGGTAGGTTGTTGTAATCGGTGTACTTCGTTTTTAGTCATTTTTTTTTTTGTATAAATATTGAATATTAGTTTTTATCAATAATTTCCAAAGTTATCGTGGTGGATTGGATATTCAATATGGCCATACAGGGGACCATTCTGTGTTTGTGAAATTCAAAGAGAGGGAAATAATGTTCCACGTCTCCACTTTATTGCCCTTCACCGAGGCAGATCCTCAGCAGGTAATTGCTATTAAATTTGATACCGAGTGATTATTTTCAATTAACTTGGAACTGAAATTATTAATTTAGTGTTTTTGCTGATAAACTTTGAAAATGTAAAATCTAGCTTTAAAAAAAAAACAATATTCGGATTTTTTGTAGTTAGATTTGCATCCTTTCCAACGGTAACATTTAAAAAAAAATGTCAGTTTTACGTACTGTATGATGGACAATTTGTTCACCACCATACAATATATATATATTAAAAATCGTTTTTAATAATTTTTGTTTTTAGCTCCAAAGAAAACGACACATTGGAAATGACATTGTCGCCATTGTATTCCAAGAGTCTAATACGCCCTTCGTCCCAGATATGATTGCTTCACACTTCCTACATGCGTACATTGTAGTGCAAGTGTTGGATCCGAATAGTCAAAATACACGCTACAAAGTCAGTGTCACTGCGAGGGATGATGTCCCCTTCTTTGGCCCAACTTTGCCTAACCCAGCAGTTTTCAAAAAGGTATGGTTGATCTTCTACTTATAACCTGTAGTTTCAAGAAATCTTGAAGCAATTTGCAAGTAGTATGCCGATCTTAAAATCTTTTATTCTTGCATTAATATGTTTGTCTTGTCTTTAATTTACGATTTAGGGTCCAGAATTCAGAGACTTTATCCTCACGAAACTGGTCAATGCTGAAAATGCCTGCTATAAAGCTGAGAAGTTTTCCAAACTTGAGGTAAAAATGCACTTTCGAAGCACTTTAGTTATATAGGCTTCTTGATTTATCGCTTACTTATCGTCGCAACCTCTTTTCTGTTACAGTTAAGGACACGGGCATCTCTTCTGACGTCTTTAGTGGACGAACTTAGGCAGAAGATGCTGGAATGTTACGGAGAGGCTTTGATTGGCGAGCCTTTAAAATCGGAATCCTCTGGGAGCATGAGGTTTTTGGACACCGTGAAGAAAGCTCTGAGTAGCAGGGCACGAAACCAAGCAGCCGAAACCGGTTTGGTTAATGGCAATCCTCGTAGATCCCTCTCCGGCAACAACAATATCAATAACAATAATGGTAGCATTCTGAGCGGCTCGCCGATGATCGATGCAAATCCTGTGGTAATTAATTTTGCGATAGATCGTTTATTCCACAATTTCGATGTTTCAGAAGCTCGGGTCAATACTCGTAATGTCTTATCTCCTTAGAATAATCGCATTTTGGCCAATAAAAATCTCACCAAACGCTGCTCGCAAAGCAAAAGCGAGAAGGACAGCGGCTCACTCAAGCGCGAAGTGCGTCTCTCGGACAGCATGAGCACGAGCAGTATTACGCAGTCGTCGTGTTACAAAACCAACAGTAATCCATCCACTCCAGTTTCTAGTCCAGACACTCCTCCTCACAGGACATTAAGGTTAAAACGCGCTTCTTGCATCGTGCATTTTATCCAAGTTTTGTTCAGTGCTCAAGTGCTAAACGTTTCGTTCAATAATTTACAGATTGGCAATGTCAGAGTCCGATTCCTCGAGTATCAACAGCATTGATTTAGAAAACATTCAGTACACTCACAACGACGACTCCGATACCGGGATGGAGAGCATGTCCTCTGCGGAGACGCCCAACAAGCGGGTGTCGCTGTCGTGCAGCTTCTGCATGGAGGAAGGCGGATGTGCCTTAATAAGCGAGAGGGATGGTAAGAACTTGAAGCCGTTATAAAATTGTAATTCGTATAAAAATGCTATAATTAAATATATATATTTAGGTTTACTAAAACAAATGGACGCATTAAAACAAGAAGTAAATAAACTGAAATGTGTGAAGCTGGATCTTTTAAGGCAAAATACGGTTAGTCGTGACCAAATTTTATTTCTGCTCGAGAATTGGTTTTAAGAAATGTTATTAATATATATTTTTTTTTTATATAATTTTCGGTTATTAGGCTTGCCAGCGGGAGATGAAGAAAATGAAGGAGAGGGAGATAATGCTGCAGCTGGAGTTAAATTCAGCCACCAAAGAAGTGGGCAAATATAAAAGTTTGCTACAAGAGTACAATAATGATGGCTCAGTCGTATAAGCGTGGGAACTTTGGCTTCCCACTCTTAAATATAAACTAAATATTAAAAGTGGACGAAAAACTCTCGAGGAGGAAAAAAAACACTTAGTGTCGTTCTGTACAAAAAAATCTTTAAAATTGTAAATCGATATATATGTATATATATTATGAGTTATGAGAACTAAAAATCTAGAAGTACGAAAGGAGGACCCAGTGGCTTGTGCTGGGGGCAAATTTGAAGCGAGAACTCAAATGTTTGTGATTTGTCATTTCTTCCTTCTGTTTGTCAAATACCTTTTAATGCATTTGTGAATTTGATTATGTGTGAGACATGTGTGTAAATGTTATTTAATTTTTTTTTCCCTTTCAACAATTCAAATAATACTGAATGTCTGTCGTGCGTGTGTGTGAATGTCTCCTGAGCAAAAGTTACATGTTCTAAGCATGAATTATGACCAAAATTTAATGCATCCATAATATGCCACCATGTTATTAGATTTATGTACACATTTACAAGTACTCGATCAGAAGGCGATAAATTAACAATTTCTTTTGATTTCACATCCACCTAGCTTTGTACATTCTTCAAAAGATTTTAAACGATAATATTGCTTTCATATGAAAACTTAATGTGCAAAAGAAAAGTTGGTTAATGATTGACGTAACAAATACAAGTATAATTATATGGATCAGTTCCATATAATTAGGTGCCAACATATATATATTGTTGTAGCATCAAATACTACATGGTGCATGGGGTGACGGGTACTACGTATTGGAGGCATTCTTTCAAAATTCTGGAGAAACCGGGGAAAAAAACTGTCCTCAAGGGGTCAAGCATCATTATTTACGTGCCGGACATTTTTGGGGCTTGGCCCTCACCAATTACGTGAAGGACCGATGTCATTGATTACCAATAATATTGAGAATTGTCAATTCAAGGATTCAATCCATCTTCAATTCCAAGCAGCTCACATTAGAATAAATTGTCAACTCCCAAATATTCAGAGATTTTTCCCAAGTTCCCAAGATTTCAGAAACTGAAAATCTGTCTGGAAATTGCTTAATTATGGATGATCTCAAAATGCAAACGAGATAAATCAGTAACGTAGCATGTGATCATTCCAGAGGTCGGCATAAATTAGGCGTTAGCCAAAAATAATTCTTGGGAAACAAGACATCATCATGAATCGGGGACGAGTCGAGAATGACCGCCAAAGAAAAGCAACAGTGACGCCCCTAGTGTCCAAGAACACTCACTTGAGGACAGTTTTTTTCCGGAATTGTGAAACAATGCATCCAATATGTGGTGCCCGTCACCCGAACGTGGGTGTAGTATGTGATGCTACATTGTAAAAATTAGAAAATATTCATAAAGTTGATTATCACAAGTAACAACCTCTAATTTTAATTTACAAAGTTTAGTGCATAATAATAAATCTTGAATTATTGTTATAAACAATCTTTAAAGAAAAAACGTGTGAGGATATTTACAAATAAGAAGCATTCCTCTTGATATCCAAGGAACATAAAATTAAGGATGTTAAGCAGTTTTTTGACTCCCCCACACCCTCTTCTCCCATTTCATAAAAAAACAACTCATGTCTATACTAATTGCATATAACTTGACCTCTTGGCTCTCCCTGATAAACTATGTTAATCAAAACATTAAAAAAATTAGTATGAAATTAGTTTTTAAATTAAATTTTATAGTACTCTGAAAACTCAAAATGTGCATTGACAGTGTATTTATGCACATCAACATGTAATTTTTGTTATAATACACAGCGATTTGTGTTAAATTATAGCGGAATGTAATTCTGCACAGTAGGGGAGATCGGGGCACAGTGGGTACACTTTTTAGAATTCATTTTTTTTTGGGAAAAATATTTAACTTGTAGCATTTTAAAAGAATAA
>JAQGAE010002657.1:0-17013 GCA_034696685.1 Julus scandinavius | reverse complement strand
GTTTCAGTTTATTTGCAATCTCCATAATTATTATGGAAATCTTTCATCACGTGATATTTTCCAGTACATTGTGCTGATGGGCAACCAGCTAAGACAGTTACAATCAAATTTTTGTAGATAACATGCAACAAAAGACTAGTTTTAGGGGGTGCGCCAGACTTTTGGCCAAGGCTGTATATGCACAGTATATATTTGTACAAAGTTCCCGATTATCAGCTGTGCATTATGCAAGCAATTTCGCCACATCTTTTCTCTAATCGTATACCACAAATTCATACCGCGGTTGCCAGGGACCTTGCAATTTTCCAGCAGATGCAAATCACCTGTTTGACATGCCTAGGTGCGTACTATTCCATTAAGAGTTTCAGCATGAGTAAACCCAAAACCAACCCTGGACTAAAAGGTTTTGCCAATCGATTTGAACTTCCAAACGGAAAAAGGTGCTTTGATGCAACGTTATCATTGACACGTATGTTCCCAACCATGAAATGAAAACCATGGCTCGCAAAATGCGCTTTGAAATTACGCAAATAACGACGCAAACCTGCGGCACGTACGCGTACTCCAGGTTATCACTTTTCCAATATTTATTCTGGGTTTTGTACATCTGCTGTAAGTGCTTACCAGTATGACAGTGCAGCCTTGACATGAAGCATTTCGGTGTCCTGAAGTGACAGCTAGGGTTTTTTCATTGCCAAAGCGACCTACTTAGCCTTGGATGTACCATCTTGTTTCCAAACACAATGAGCTCAGAGATTCCATTTTTCCTGTGCTTATAAGGAATTTCTTCAATTATCTTGGACCTCTGTGTTTCAAGAAAACCATTTACTACTTTGATTCCTCGTGTTGGAGAAATAGTCCAACGTTAAAAATCATCAAACAAAGTACTTTGATTTCTGATCTATTATGCATTTTTGGGAAAAAATTCATTTCTTCTAAATTGTTTCTCTCGGGGATAGATCCCAACCCGAAATCCAAGAAATTGCACAAATTTCAACCCGTATCGGCAAAATGTAAAAAAATGGAATTTCACTTGGGCAGTTGGGCTATCTGCATTTGACCCATATATGGTGCACATGCGCATTAGATTCAAGCAGCTCTGCCAAGGATTACAAGTTGAGTGTCTTTTGTGAAATAGGCAAAAATGCAGCTTTCGCAGGGCTGTCAAGATGGACTGCAAGATCAAATTGCAGCAAAAACCTCCTTTTTTCTCCAGCACTTCTAAAAGCCCCATTGCAGTAGGTCCAGCCAATTAGAAGACGTCATTTTATAAACAGGGCCAGCACATGTACTATGACCCCAATTAACTGTTAAACTACAGACATGTGCGAAATTTTGTGGTCTGTTTGAGTGCCCCTATTTAAAAGAACAATTTTTCTGTTTTAGAAATGCAATTTTTATGCATTAAAGATGCGATATTTCTTGGGTAAAACTGCAATTTTTATTTCATCTGGGCCAATTTTTGGCTCTGATGTGACCTGCATTATACTGGCGATTCTAAATATATGATCAAAATAGTCCACCCCAAGATTCTGGACCATACCCCCAGAATGTGCTTACATATATGGCCTTGTGTTGTACTACCATGCAGCACCTGATAAAGGTTACATAGCCGAAACGCTATGCTGAAAAGAGGTTTAATAAAGTCTGTTTGTGCGAGTCCAGCCTCATGTTGTGTGACTCTGTTGGTGGAGACCCAGCTTTAGAAAGGAGTAATGCCCCAGACACACTTGCCGCACTTTCGTACGTTGCTGACGAAAACGCACAAAAAAAGTGGCGCGCGCATGCGCACCGGAAACTACGTGTTTTTCTACTTCCGTGCGTTTCCAGTCGACGTCGTCTGCATTTGTTCTTTGGCCTGCATGATTTTGGCGGCGCTCATGTCAGACGTTTTGGCGACTTTCATGTCTGTGATCAGTGCCGATTGCCAAAATTCATGAGAGACAAAAATATCATGTCAAACAATGGAAAGCAGTCATCACTTTGCAGAGGTGCGATGTACTCAACTCAGTGGGCGTGTCTTGAGATTTGAATGCCATCTTTCGCCATGCGTTCATTGTAAAATTCGTATATTTCAAAATCCACGTTTTTGTAGATAAACAAAGACCTGGTCTTACTTTCTTGATATAGAACAATTTTAAAACTACTAACCGGTTGTATGACTTAAAATCATGAGATCTGCCTAAGTAATGTTTCTTGGCATTTGTTCAGGTTGTTCACTTTTTCAAATTCCAAAAAAAAAACATCAAAAACTGACCCAAAGTATCCACAGAAAGATTACATGTCGACTATGTATGTTTAGTATTTTACAAGTAAAATCTTCGTTTGTTATGGATTGGTTTTCAATTCAATTCAACTCAGTGCCCTACAGTCAGCAAATAAATGACATTTCATGAGAATTCTTCTATGCCTGTAGCGACTTAGACATTGTTAAATTGAATTTTTACTAAATCTGGACTCATTGTCTAATCGCATACAAAAGAATTACCCCACATGCATCATGGGATAACTTTGGGACAGAATGGGAGAGAAATATCCCTGCACCTATTAATCAGAGACTAAAAATGATGTTATGTTCTGAAAAAGTGGAGCATCGATTCTATTTTACCTATGTTCACTTTTCGGTTCTTAATTCTTGAACACTTTCAGAATTTCAAGAAAACTCCAAAAACTTCCCCAAAGTATCCACTTTTTACGGTATTAAGAGTGATTAAAGTGGAAACATGCCAACTGGTAAGGGGAGTTGACTACCCACATTTACTAGGTAAAGTTGTCTTGCGAATCTAGAAAACCATAAATATGAACAATTAAGGTAACATTCAAGATTTCAGTTCTGGATTTAAATAGAAGGGTTAGTTAGATTCTTGACATGTAGACGAAATCCTGGAAGTCCCATGATTTTGTTTTCTTGGAAGTGTCCATTTAGGTTTTCAAACTCCAAATATCGACTTAGGAGGGAGGGACCGATTGGGCAAGGTGACAGTAACATTGCCATAGATGGTGTTTCAGCTGTCCCGGAACATTGGCCTTTCAGTCACATCCCGGATTTAGCCTACTGTTTCGACATTGTGTCCTTCCGAGTGTTTCGTCGCAGTTTTCACGGACAGGTCTTAAGAGTTTTGGCATGTCACCAACTGCGTGCCGAGACTCACTTCGGTCCAATTACAGAATATGTCGTTTTGAAATCTTCCAATGGCGGCTGGGTCTGAGTCTTGGCGCAGAGCCCGGGGTTCGGGAGAGGATCCCCCAAAACCCCGATCCTGGCATCTGATGATAATCCCCTTTCGTCAACACCCGAATGACTGCAGTTTTGGGCGATTGATGGGATTTTCATCCCTCTTTTGCTTCAGTTCACTCGATAAGCATTCAGGTTTACAAGATATTCTGAATTTCACAAACGTTTTTTCCCCCCAAAATTCTGCAGATCAATTTTGCAATAAAATGCTGAGAAACCGACATCGCTGTCGGCTTTCTAAAATTATACAAGAAAAAATGTTTACTCGTTGTCAAGAGGCCATGCAGTTGGGTGCTCTTCATAATAGACGAAGGGTTTTACTGCAAATTTGAGACGAATTTCGCAAATTTCGGTTGTTGGTTTTGCACGTGGTTCACTAGATGATTTCACAACACCCGAAATCTGCATGCAAGAGCTAAGGGTAAGTTTCAAAAGAGATTTCAGATGTGATCTCCTGACAGGTTGTCCGTCTGCTAGACCATGTTTCCTGAGCTGAAAGTTCAGTATCTGGGCCCTACATAAATTCTGGAGCAGTTAGTGATTCATCAAACCTGTGCACTTCCTCTTTCAATGAGCTTGTCCAAATGGACTTTAACACGAAAACCTTCATAATCGCCTATGAAAGGGGTCATGCCAAATTACCAGATTAACTTGTATTGTAGTTAAGTTCCTTGATAAAGATCAGTTCCTCAATGATCACGTGGGTTTAGTCATATTTGCAAGGGCCTTAAAAAGTTTCTGGTCATACTCATAGAAACTTTGGCTTTGACGAGAGGTGCCATTGCAGTTCGCTGGTTTATGTGCCCATATCAATTTGATTATTTTCGCCATTGAGGTGAAGCCAGACAATGAATTCTCCACTCATCAGAAGTTTACTAAGTATGCTAACTTGTCAAATTCATGGATACGGATAACTGGATAAAATAACGGATAATTCTTGGTGATTGGATTTGTTTTTGGCAAATGGTAAACTAACGAATGCTTTTTTTTGTTTTTTTTCAGGAAGTCCATTGGATAGTCCAAGGAACATGTCCCCAAGTCAGCATTTTGCTTTCGTTCCTGGAAAAAGGTATGTTTCAATGAAGTTTCCTTTGCAAATTCACGTTGTCTGTTGTTGTTGCTAATTGTCATTTTTATCATTTCATTAATTAAGGGGAGATGGCCGGCGATGGTCAGTTGCTTCTTTACCGTCTTCGGGATATGGAACAAACACACCAGGCAGCTCCAATGTTTCGGTAAGGATCGTAGGAACGAGAGGGTTTACGCCTCGGTTTCTAATCCTGGTACTTTAGCAGATTTCCTGCCATCTTGCTCACAAATTCTTTTCTTCTTTCCCAATTTCTTCCATGCTTCTGCTTTGATTTATTTGGAGCAGAGCACCATCTTGGTCAGTATGGCATTGGCGATATCGATTTGCATTTTTTTATTTTTTTATTTCGTGGATCAGCGGGTTATGCGTTATGTCTGCTCTTTATTTAATCCATGCTTTGAAATCTGACGCAAACTGCTTAAAAATCGATTGTTCGGATGGGTTCTCAGTGTCTGTCTGTTACAGTTTTGAGACAGGAAAATCGAAAGTATTTCTGGTTGGTTCTGTCTGTGGCCTTGAAGCTCAATTCTGGGTTTGCAATTTCACCAATTTTACAGAGCTGGTCTGCGCCAAAAAATAAATCCCTTTTAACCTTAATTATCTAGGAATTTATTGTTATTCGAAGGGTTTGGCTGTCCTTTTGTGCCTAATAATAGGAAATCGATAGCATTTTTTGAAAATGCTGGAAAGTAACCAATCAATATTTAATGTACATCAAACTTTGACAGTATTTATGATAGTAGCCATAAAGCGTATTCATAGAAAATAGTATCCACGAAACAATTGGTTTTATTTTTGTTTTTTTGGAAAATATGTTTTTGCATCGGTGTTTTTTTTCTCTTATTCTGTAATAATGTTATGTATAATCATTTCGGATAATGGGTTCATATCAATGAATGGGAAATGCGGTCCAATTAACCATTGCATTAAGATTTTTAGTTTTATTCTGCAGTTATTACTCATTTAGTCCTAATAAGTGACTGATCCTAATATCTATTGGTCCTGTTATCCGGAATGCACTATTGCATATATAAGTTATCTATATCTGACTAAATCTGTATTGGCATTGAAAAAGCCTGACAATAACCAATTTCAAACGTTGATTGCACTGATTTGAGATTAATTTAATCTGTCTACAGTACCTAACATTTGAGGTGATTATTTAAATTATGAATATTATTAGCAAGTCATGCAATATTTTTTCTCATTTACTTTTATACTTAAAATGTGGCATTGGCAGTTTTCTTCTCATCAAACTCATCAATAAGAAAAGTTCAACAGGAGCATAAAAAACTATTTTGGAGAATTTTGGACAAATGTTTGCTCTTTCACAAAATAATTGCAAAAGCGCAAACATAGTTTCTCGGTTTGTTGCATGGAATAGATGATGTAAAAGTGACAAATGATGTGACCTCATCTATCCATATAAGTTCTGCTACACTAAATTCATTATTTATTCCAATCTAGAAACAATACGACGTACCGCTGATTAATTGTAGTGGAAGTTAATTGTCCAATTTGAAACTTAATGAACCATTTAATGTTTCACTGAAATGGATGTAGTCTGAATAGAGTAAACTTGAGCCCATTTTTTACAAGAGGAGTGTTTATGAAATTGCATTCGTTTACTTAATCTATTTTAATTTCTTAATATAACGTTTCTGGTTACATTTCAGTCGCAGTGTTCATCTCAGGAGAAATTACATCAGATTCCAACCCAGGCGACGCCTGACGAGGTCAAGTCCATCGTTAAACATTTCAGCAGTAACGAAAGCAACCCAAGCTTGGACGAGGAGGGTCGCAGGTCACCAATGATGAGACCCAGATCAAGAAGTCTTAGGTATTTGCAATCGTCGCAAATTGCGATGGGTGACAAAATGGGATGATAGCTGAAAAGTTTAAATTTCTGTTTTTCAATTATATTGTTTTGCACTGTCCACGTTTGGAACTTTGTTTTCCCTTCTGCTTATGTTGAGCCTCTACAAAAATTTGTTTATGAATAACTTTTAAAATATATTTTCCCGGTTTGGCTGTCCACAATGAATATTGGGCATTGGGCAGTAGTTTGGAAATTAATTTTTAAAAATATCATGGGATAGTACAATGGAGTGAGTCTAGGAATCGGTATAACCCTTGAAAGTGTGGAATACAGTGGTTATTTTATGATCACAAAAACATTGGATTAATCCTTAATCGCACAAATGAGGTGGGGTTTTGTTTAAGAAATTCGATGTTTAAAAATAACCTGAATTATTTTTTCTTTATTTATTGAAAATTGTTATTTACAATTAAAAATTGAAAGCCGAAAACCCGAATGACTTGAGTCACTGGCAGAAGCTAGATCGATGGCTGGAAACTCCACTCTTAAAGAATAAATCAGAAGTTTCTAAAATTTAGTTTAATGATAGATTACAAAAATAATTAACCAAATTGAAAATAAATAAAATATCAACACTAAAATCAAGGATTCCAAGAAAGAAGGGATAAATCATGAAACTATTTCAATATTTGAAATTCCATGCTTTTTTTTGTGTTCTGTGTTTTCTTATACAATAATACTATCATCCTCACCCCGTTTACTTGCTCACCATCCAACACAGTTTTTAACTCCGTCCCCTTTTTTTGCACGCGGCGTTTCTTTTGCTGGGGTTTTAAAACCCTATTTTAGCCTGGCCTGGCTCTGCATTTCCACACTGGAGTAAGCCCACAGTTTTTCACTTTTTCCATGCAGTACTTTTTCGTGTATTTCCATGTCATTTGTATCGTACTATCTATCGTATTTGTGAGGAGACTCGACTGTGCTTGCTGTTTTGCGTCGCATTTATGTACCACACAATTCACAGAGTTTAACTGCAAGACAAATCACAACTCTCTGTACTTTCGTTTGATCGATAGTGGTTTTGGTGTTCTTAAAGAAATCTAGACGTTTTTTCTTGTCAGGGCAAAACACCTTGTTGATGGAATCTTGGTAAAGACCTTACAAAATTTAAATAAGGAAAGCCCAAAATGATTATTTTTTAAAAGAATGATGTAGGGAAAATAAATTATCGGGTTAATTTAATATTTCGGTAAGCTAGAAAAAATGTTCAACTTCTGTTTTGACAACTGTACTAACTAGGGGTGACGTTACCCTTTTTAATTTCTTGTTTTGGTCTACAATTTACTTGATGTTTCAATGCTAACTTACAATTTGCTTTTTATCCAATTTTGCAGTAGCCCCATCCGATCACCTGGAGTTGACAGCGAGATCGTGATGACCAACACCCTGTACAAAGAAAGATTTCCTAAGGTGAAATTAATTCTTTCGTTTATCGTTGCTGAACAGAATCTTCGCATTCAATATTAACTTTAATCTGTTTCAAAACGTTTTTTTTATAGGCCACTCAACAAATGGAGGAAAAATTGAAGCATTTTATTCAGGTTCATCAGGATCTGGACGACATGGACAAGTCAGACGCTATCTTGCGCTTCGTTCGTCACCAAGTAATCGAGATAGCCAGGGATTGCTTGCAGAAGTCCCAAGAAAAGCTGATCACAAGTCGCTATTTTTACGAAATGTCGGAGAACCTGGAAAAGCTGCTAGCAGAGGTGAGAGGACGTGCCGTTATGCAAATTTCCTAATGTTTTCAACCCAAACCGTATTTCGTTTATTTCCTAAAAACATTAAAATGTCATATCTGAAAAGATGTTATTAAAATCTATATTAGCAAGGTTTTAACTTGAGATATACATAAGGGAAGTTCTTAAATTATTATTTTTTAAATAAATAAATGTTGAAAGAATCTAAAACTGAATGTAGCTTCCTTTGCCTTTTGATTTTGAAGGATATATTTTTCAAATAAAATTAGGAGGATGCTTAAATTTTATAAATGTTTATAGTAAAATTTGATCCATTAATTGCAGATTATTAGGTATTTAGTTATTTTAAAAATAATTTGTGTGTTTTGACATTTACCTTTGTTTTTTTTCAGACTCGTGAAAAATCTCCTCATGCAACGCAGCAACTGACCACTACTGTGAGGAAGCTGCTTATTTTGGTTTCGAGGCCAGCGCGACTCCTTGAATGCCTGGTTTGTGATAGCTTTCTCCCAACAGTGTCTTTTTTGATGACAATCGTTTGGGAATCGGTGACGTTTCATGCCTGTTTGCTTTTTTTTGATAGGAGTTTGATCCGGAAGAATTCTATCATCTTTTGGAGGCTGCCGAAGGACAAGCTAAAGGCCTTCAAGGGATTAAAATTGACATTCCGAAGTACATTATAGGGAAATTGGGTCTAAACAGAGATCCGTTAGCTGGTTCGTTGCATAACAGAAACTGCTTTTAATCGATGCCAACCTAAATGTGATGTCAAAACTAATCCAGTCAGTCCTTTACAGATCTCACCGAGGATTTGTCCAGCTATGACAGTGGAAAACCAGATTCGCCTGATGTCGATGAAATAGATGTAAGTATTTGTTGATCGTGCAGACACAAGGATTATGTCATCTCTGACAAAGCCACAGTATTTGTTAGCAGTCATCATTTTCTAATGTATGCTTATGTTTCTTCCAGACTGTTAAGCGGGGAAATAACGTTCCTGCCATAGCATCTCCTCTCGTGTCCCGAGTTCCGAGCAATGCTGAAAAGACCAAATCTCCTACTGAGGAGGACTTCGAAACCATCAAGCTTGTCAGCAATGGTGCCTACGGGTCAGTATATAAAATGAATGGCTTTGTATGAGCCCATATATGACTTTGCATAAAGTCTTATGCGATAACTCCTTTCATTTTTTCACGTTCATAGAGCGGTGTACCTTGTGCGACTCAAGGAATCGAGGCAGCGTTATGCCATGAAGAAGATCAACAAACAGAATTTGATCCTAAGAAACCAGGTGGAACAGGCATTTGCGGAAAGAGACATCATGAGCTTCACGGATAATCCCTTTGTTGTCAGCATGTTTTGTAGTTTCGAGACCAAGGTCAGTGGCTAGAATTTATGAACATGTATTGTAAAATATTTCATAATGCAAAAATGGGACAAATATTTTTATATTTCAAATCATTAATTACAATCTACAAATGTTTTTGTTCTGTTTATCTTAGAAACACTTATGCATGGTGATGGAATACGTAGAGGGCGGCGACTGTGCCACACTTCTGAAAAACATGGGTCCTCTCGGGGTAGACATGGCCAGGTTCTATTTTGCCGAAACCGTGCTCGCCGTTGAGTACCTTCACAGCTTCGGAATCGTCCATCGGGATCTCAAGCCTGATAAGTATGAATTTCAAAATGCTTGGCGTTAATTTGGGAAAGAAATTTAAGATGTTGGATCTGTGTATATGTTGTCTTATCAATTTTTAATTCTGTTTGTTTACCCTAGCTTGCTCATCACTGCAATGGGGCACATAAAACTCACCGACTTCGGACTTTCCAAAATGGGTTTAATGAGCCGTAAGTATGCCAGTTATGGCTATTTGTCTTTTAGTAGTGGGTTTTGTTCCATGTGTCCATTGTACATAAAAATTATTTTTTTCTTTCCAGTTGCTACCAACCTGTATGAGGGCTATGTTGACCGAGACACTCGCCAATTCAACGACAAGCAGGTTTTTGGAACACCTGAGTACATAGCCCCCGAAGTGATTCTAAGACAGGGATATGGTATGCGCATGCATCTATCGCGATTTTATAAAGATAGGACTAACATAATTGGCAAACTCTTATCCTGAATTTGTTGTTTTTCACTAGGTAAACCTGTTGATTGGTGGGCTACAGGAATTATTCTATACGAATTTGTGGTTGGAACAGTGCCATTCTTTGGCCAAACTGTTGAAGAGTTGTTTGCACATGTCATCAATGGTGAGTCACAATTGTTCTATCCTCGTTTACTATATTGTTACAGGTTTTATGCTGCAAAAGAGATGAACATGTTTTTTACGTTATTTCGTTTGTATTTTCAGATGAAATTGAATGGCCTGACAGCGAGGAATCTGAAGTTCCGGATGATGCCAAGGATCTAATTACACAGCTTCTGCAGCACAATCCTTTGGACCGTCTGGGAACAGGAGGTGCATCCGAGGTGAAGGAGCACTACTTTTTTCGGGACATTGATTGGACGTCCATCCTGCGTCAAAAGGCAGAATTCGTGCCCCAGTTGGACCACGAGGAGGACACCAGTTACTTCGATTGCCGCTCAGAACGATATCACCATGAAATAGACGAATTTGACGACACGGATGACACAGACGATAGCCCACTCTTTGGTAGCTTTTCTTCGTGTTCACCTCGCTACCGTAAAGTTTACTCACGGCTGGATCGCAGTGATGAAAGCAGTCTGCAGAAGTTGAGGAAGGAGACGCTTGGTAAAGACGGCGCCAGAATAGACACTTCCAATCTTTCTGACCACTCGGAAAGCCCTAACAGTGTCGCCCAGACGCCAGAGGATGGACAGACCCTCAAAGATGTCATCAGTTCGCCAGACACGTAAGTTTATTTTTATTTTCAGCTAAATGTAATATATTTCAGAACAAATTGAAAGTTAGCTAGGATTTAAACTTTAGGCACTATAATTGAAAATAACTGAAATTAAGCTTCGAAAATTGCCTTAGTGACAATATTTGAAAATCTTAATGATAGCTATCTTTGAATTAAAATTGTTGAGATGTTGTGTATCTAAATGTGTCTTATAGTCTTGGCTGGTTGTAAAGTGTCATTAATTTTGCAAAATATAGCTAATTACATAGAAAATCGAAAACAAACTGCATGTCAGTTTTAAAGATCATTAATGAGATAGTAAAATTGCTTGGCTGTATTCAGTTTTTCATGATTCCATTAACCAATTATTCGTTCTTTTACTTTAGAAAATCTGGTGCCATCCAGAGCACACCAGAATCCTCTCAGACAGAGAGCGAGGAGGTGTCGCCACAGGTGCAGCGTCGCCGTCGGCCGACGATGCGAGACTTACTGCCCCGCTTCTCCATATCGACGGAGGACGATCGCAGTGCCGTAAGCACGCCCGTGGAGCATAAGGAGCTGTCGCCGGTCGACGAGAGCGACCGTGGTGCTACTGAAGGATCTGTGCCAGTTGGTTCCTACGGACCTACGCTCAAGATTTCCTGCACGCACGCCAAACCAGCAAAGACCACGTCCAAGGTGCTATTGTCCACCGCATCCAGTGGTAATAGTTCCCTATCGTCCACACCACGCACCTCTCTTCCCCACCTGTGCAAGGCCCGCTCTCGCCAAGTCATCAAGTCTGCCTCTATTTCTGGTTTGTCACTGGTCATTCCTACGGACGATACTCCTCCGCAGACCATGAACTCTCCAGGTGGCTCTAGCACCAGCTCCCGCGATGCCTCTCCCTGCAGGGAGCTCTCTCCACTTGTGCAGAGCCTGAAGCCGCCCATCATTATTCGAAAGGGGCCCAGAGGATTTGGGTTTACCATCAGGGCCATCCGTGTTTACTTTGGGGACACCGACTTCTACACGGTACACCACCTTGTGATGGTAGTGGACGAGGGCAGCCCCGCCTTCGAGGCTGGACTCAGGCCTGCTGATCTCATCACACACATCAATGGAGAACCTGTGCAGGGTCTGTTTCATACTCAAGTGTTGCAGTTGATCCTATCTGGTGGCGACAAGGTGACCGTCCGGGCTACAGCACTGGAAAACACTTCCATCAAGACAGGAGGACGCAGAAGAAATCCAACACAGGTGAGATAAGAGGATATGTTTGAAAATGTCTGTACTATTGCATTTGTTTTTTTTCTCTACCAATGCATCGTGTTAATTGTTACTTAAAATACTTTTCAACCATTTGATTAACTCCATTGCGATGGCTGTTAGACTTTAGGGATACACTTTATTATGTTTGAAAACACTCGCCTAATTAAAGCTTTCAAATTCGTTTCAGGGCAAGCTGGCCAAGCGCAGTGTGACCCGACACCGCCGGCCGAAACGTGAGAACGAGAAAAAGCGGCGCACATCTCTATTGCGTAAGCTGAGCAACAAGCGAGCCAGCGCCGAAATCCAGCAGCTAGTGGGTGGAGTTGGCCAGGGCGTCCCTGGTCCAACAGCTGTAACACCGCTGCCTCCTGGCGCAGCCTCCTCCAGCAGCAATGGAGGTAGTAGCAACAGCAGTGGGGCTGGCGGTTCCTCCCCACCCATCCTGACACCCAGCCGCAGTTTCCACTGTCTCAACCGCTCGATCTCTTCCCAAGAGAGCACGCCCCGCTCACCACCAGCTGGACGCCTCTACTCGCTCTCCGATTCGGCCCACTCCACCGGCAACTCATCCCAGAGTAGCTCGCCCTGCTCCAGCGTACCCAACTCGCCGGCCGGCTCCTCCTCATCTGGCCATTTCCAGCGCCCAAGCACGCTGCATGGACTAAAACATAAGCTGGCGCAGACTTTCCGCTCGCCCCACCGCCGCAAGTCCGTTGGTCACATTCCACTCTCACCCTTGGCCCGCACACCCTCGCCGTCGCCATTGCCGAGCTCTCCTACAAGGAGCCCTAGCCCTCTCACGTTTCCTACCGGACACCACCCTGGCAGCTCCAACACGACTCAGACATACCGGCTAGGCGCTTCCTTGACGCCAGCCTCAGCTAGCGTTGCCCCTGCCGCCCCAGTCGCCATCGCTGCTGTCAAAAGCTTTTCTAGGCCCAAAAGCGCTGAGCCTGGCTCGCCCCTTCTGCGCCGTGCACTTTCGCCAGATCGCCTGAGGCCCCGTTCCATCGAGGGAAAGGGCCGCCGCGAACCAGGAGGACAAAACCTCTCCCCACTGGCCACACCATCTTCGTCGCCACCACCCGCTACCAAACATGCGCCCAAGTTGACCATCACGGCTCAGGCGTCAGCTGTCGCCCTACCACACCGTCCACCAGTGGCACCCATCACTAAGGCCCACTCTATTGGCTCTGTTGGCAGCAGTTTTAGCCCTTGGGAGCCTGTTATACCCAGGGATCTGGTCTTCGCTGAGCATGGGCATGCTGTCATACGAGAGGACATGCGGCGACGATCGACCCCGGCTTCTCTGGCACAACTGCCCGTCATACCAGGAAGCCCACCAAAGCCGGATGAGCTGGCTGCAGTCACGTGCGCCGAAATGGAATTCGCCGTATCATCTGTGACATCACCCGTGTTTGCGCCAAACTCTGCCAACAGATCCTCTGAGCCGTTCATGTTCGACAAGACGCCCCTAGTGGCGGGACCCACGCGCATGTTCTCCAGCACAGTAACTGTGATGCTCAATCCGGCTGGCGGCGCCCTCAAGACTGCAACGAGCGAAGCGGCAGTGGTAAGCAGTGAAGAGAAAGATGTTGCGTTAAAAAGCGAGGCAAAGTCAAAGCGCCCGGAAGTAGAGGCGTCTTGCGAAATGACCAAGATGCCAACAGCAGCAGCTCGCAGCGCCACGGGGACACCATCGCCGCAGTCTGGCAAGGGCGACAAAAAATCCAAAGCCAAGAATGCTGAGGGTTGTCGTAATGCCACAACAAGGTCCACTTCCGCAGTGAATCCACCGTCTGAAAGGGTGACATCTGGACTGAAATCTGCCACCCCCGACACCCAAGGTCCCAAGGAAAGGGCTTCTTCTTTTTCCGGGTCCACCTTAGGGTCGCCAGCCATTTGCCGTAAGCGTGGTGGATCCACAGCCACCAAGAGTCCATCAAGGAAGTGAGCTTCTCTCTACTTACCAACCGCCGTCATCTTACGTAACGGCGTCCATGTAGTCGCTCTGGCGCCAAGCCCATGGACAATTTATCTGGCAGGGTGACTCTAGGCCCTCCCATAAACTCTGAACTGTGATGTTTTTATAGGCTCTGGCCTAGCTCTGTACATATTTGTATTGTAATTTATTGTCGGCTGGCTGGTACATGGTCGTTGTCGTCTCTCTCTATCTATTTCTCTCTTATTGGGAGCATTTACCGCACTGCTGTTATTCGTTTTTTTTTTACTTTATTAGAGTCCTGTGATTGGTCGTTTTGGATACACTGGGAAGCGCCACCAAAAGGAGGGACTGTTGTATATTTTTTTTCAATTTTGAAGTGGCAGTCGTACGCGTGAATGACCTCAGCACAACACCGGTGTTGTTAAGTTTGGAATACTCGGAAATATCAATGTTGGAACCTCCAGTATTGTCTTTATTTGAGACAAAGTAATATGAAAATGCTGTTTTTTGGCAAGACCGAAAGACCATTTTCATGGAAAATCCGAAGCTGTTTTTAGGTTATGTGGGAATGCTGTTTTTGGAAGGCCTGGAGAAGCTTTCTTTGCTTCACCACCCCCAAACCAAGGAAAGTTTTGGGAGATGCTGAAAATTCCAAAGCACTTCACTCTGTCCGAATTAATTGCTGTTAATTGCTTCGCCCTTAATTTGCTCAATGTTATTTGCTGCGTATTCTCGGAATATGCCAGAGTGCACAGCTTGGTGAAACTGCACATTTACGGAAATCTGTGTGAAATTCGAAAATATCTGCACCTTACACTAATTCATAAGTTTCGCCTGGTTGCTGTTACTCTTGATAAGGACACATTTGGCCATTTAGACCAATATGCTGTTGTTCTCTCTCAAAGTCAACAAGATGTTCGTTTGTATTTAACTAACATATTTTCTCAGCAGTTCTTATGATTTTTCTAATTCTCCACACGGAATTTGCTTAAATCTCTACTGAAATTTTATTAAAAATTAACCTTATCTAATTGCCCTCAACAAAATTGTGATTCTTCAGTCATAAATCTGCTGCTTTTGTTGTTTTCTATGTTATGCGAATGGTTTAAGTGTAATATTACGATTCTGCAGATTTCCGTGAACGTCGCAAAAAGTGCTTTTAGCACATGAAGTTCCCAACTCTGTTTCACCTGTAGTTTTTGTGGCGGTTAAGACCGATTTTGACAATGTTAATGTTATAGACTGGCTGGATGAAGTGGGCACTCCGTACGTGAAGCTCACCTGACAGAATCTGGTAATTAAATGTCTCCTAGACTTGTCTAGAATCGTAATATCTGTACGCTGGTCTCCAGCTGATGTTTAGTTGAAACCTAATCACTTGCCTCCTTGGCAAAATATGACTTCCCCTGTCTTAATCAAGCAGGCGTGTTGATGCCCCACTGACAGCCTTTTTGCGTTTCGACATGTTTAATCGCCTCGTTAAAATTCAGAGATATCCGTACTGTACCTCGACTCCGTTAATGCTTATTTTCTTACTATCAATTTTGTTAACCAGTGTAAACGTAAAATGCGTTGTGTATATAAAACTAATTTTTTTTGTGACGGAAACTCCTTTTTTATTTTTGAAACCTTCAGATATAGAAAATGAATATTTCAAGCCCAAGGCATCTTATGTTCTGGTATATCTAGATCATAAACTAGATGCACCATCTAGAATAGAGATCAGGGTGGTCCAAAAGTAAAGCCTTACAAATCTTGCAAAATTGAAATGCAGTATTTAGGGCCTGCAGTCCGCAGGACGCAGGTTGTTGTCGAAGTTCTCACACGGAAAAGTTGGGTCTCCCTGATCTAAATGTTATAACGATTAACCAATGTTGTTTGACTTGTTTAAAAACATCCGTTTATTCAAAACATAATTTTTCTCCTAACTGCCTTTTTACCGACAACCATTCCGTCGGTGGTTAAAAAGCCTGACTAAATGGGTTATGGTGCCTTCCTAAACTCCACTGAAAATAAAGTGCGAAATCATCTCTGTGAGTATAACATGCATTATGAGACTCAGTACCTGGTAATTAGTATTAGTATTCAGAAGTTTTTTAAAATTGTTTTGTAATTTATAATAGATATGAGGAGAGGAAGGACCACAGTCACGGCCAATGTTTAGAGGAGCTAGCATTGCATTTGCCAAGGAACTGAACCCAGGTCTCCCAAATTAAAGGCCGATAGCATTACAGCTACCCCACCTACATTAGGACTTTTAAGGTTATGATATTTCGTTAAATTTCATAGATAAAAACAAGCAATATTCTACGATGTTTTTTTTTTCAGTTTTGGGATTTCTCATTTCTGTTTAATTGAGTTTTATAGTTCAGTGAAAATGGAAATAGACACCAGAAGAAATTTCCCCAGTCCCAAAAGTACTTGAATTTTTAAAACCTCGGGAACAAAGTAACAAAGTTAAACCATAATGCATTGATTTGCTGATTGTAGGGTACCGAGTTGAATTGAATAGAAACTGCCATTACGTGTACATTACTACAAATTGTAGTAACCAAGGGGAAATTCCAGTGCGCTCAGTTATTCATCCATCATAACTTTCAAATACGTTTTTCAACATTAATTCAAAAAACAAAAATAATGAAGAAAAAAAAAGATTGAATCGACAAAGAATTTATTAGAAGCTATTCTATCAGTTTTCAAAATGGCGAACTTTTGCACAAAAAAAAAATTTCCAAACTAATGATAGGTTCTAAACGCCTTCAGGCTGAACTGGAATAAATCCCGCTTGTTGTCGTTCTGTTGAATTATTTTAAGGCGCGTATGCAAATGCGAGCAGAACGCGAGCCGAGAGGTTCGCGAGATGTCTCTGAACGGCTCGCGAACCGTTCGCCTAAAGGCGCGTATACATATGCGAGCCGAACGTTTTGCGAACCGTACGGCTCGCAAGTTAGGACGGCGTTACATGCAGTTCGCATACTGTTTGTAGAAAGGTCGAGAAGTGTTCGTGACGAGCCAACTCCTGTCGGTCTTTTCGACGAACAC
>JAQGAE010002656.1:0-17015 GCA_034696685.1 Julus scandinavius | reverse complement strand
TGTTTGTAACTGAGAAATAAAATGGGTTCGGTTATACCGGTGTCGTTTCTCCAACAAGACGCGATTCGGACCCAACAATCTTTACATTTTCATTTGGTATCTTGCAAACAACTGAATATTTTATCATTCATCTTTCGTGAGCTTAGGAGGCTGTAATCTTGTGCATCACGCTATCGTCGTGATGCTTGTTAACTAATTTCGTAAGACAGGTTTTTGTTGTCAGAATTGGAAGTTTATTAGGTCATGATATGTGTAAATGGCATACGAAGAAGATGGCCATGTGAATCCTGCATCAAAAGATCGGCGTAGAAAGTCAAGACATTCCTCAGTATTTTTATATCGTATTATATAGAATGTGTTTAACAGATTATGCCGCACTTGATTTTCATTTTGTTTGACATTCTTTGCCTGCAATTAGTTCATCATGGAATTTGGGAATCTGTGGAATAATGTTCACTACATTCTAATAAAATGCGAGGATCTGCTATAGTAGTTTTAAATAATAAAAAAAATGTTATCACTCACCACGTATACGAGTGGAAAACAAGAATAATGGTTTACGGTTCTTGGGAGGGAAAAATGTCTGGAAAGTAAAATGGGAATCTGCCAACAATTTTAGGCTTATTCGATTCCATCAAATATTGCATTTTCGAGAAATTGATTTAGAACACACAAAAAAGTTGGCAAATATCGTCTTGGACCAATTTCTCTAAAGTGGCATGAGCCTCCTGCAAAAAACTGCGCTTGCATATCTGAATTTAATGTCCTCGATGTGTATAAACATTGCCAAACATCGTTTTTTTGGGTTTTTTGTTATGTTTCTTGAGTGCATTGGAGTACTACGTCATATGCAGCTATGCCACTTTTCAAAAGAACTGTTTAAGTTGAGCAGCAAAAGTTTGTAGGCTAAACAATCCTGGTGCTCATACTTTGTTTTGTGATGTGGTGTCATGAACTGCTCTGTTTGTTTGTACCTGCAACGAATAAACTGTTTCCGCAAGCATTTATTTCCCTTTTCAGTTTTTTTTTTGTCTTCCAATCATCGCAATCCAATTTTGAAGCCTTAAAGCTTTTGAACAGTTCGGTTTTCCATCACTGACATTTGGCAGCCTGGAACCTGAAGCATGGCAAACCCTTAAGCCCTGAGCGCTTTCTCAGTTTAAAACAGCGTGTTCACGACATGGCTTACAGCATTTGACAAACAACCTAGGGACAAAATCTTTGTTAATGAGTAGAGCTATTGCCGACATGCCGGAAAACTGAAACGCTTGTTAGGGGCTTTACAATTAAAGCCGAATATTGCTTTCGGTCATGATTCTGGCGAACGTGTGACTTCGGTAAAAAACATCTCTTATTTATGTAAATTGTGCAAGTTGTAATGTGATTGAGTCCCATGTGCTTTCAGATAATTCATATGGTATAGCCGGTGACGTCTTTTTTAATTTTTTTCTTGCAGGTGAGGGAAATGGAAATCCAACGCAGTGTAGCAGAATTGAAGCTAAGAGAACATTCGGGAAATGTCGTCGAAGCTCTCGTTGCTCTAACTGAATAAATTGTCAATAAAGGTTATTTACAAAAGGATGCAATAGCCTTAGTTTTATTGATCTGAATCCACTTTTCCTGGAAGAGAAAATGTGTCTGCTATTGTGTATGCATAGTTACTAAGTTTTGCATGTGTATTGTAAAAATCGGTTTTTATAAAACTATTCTGGTTAAATAATAGAATGATGTTTACTGTATTTTCACAGAATTTATCTTAGCTGGAGTCTGCACCGCAATGCCTATTATAACGCAAAATTCTTCAAACTGTCAGACAATAAATTTGTAGTGCAGGACATTATAATCTATGTAAGATTACGGTTGACAGGTTTCTGAATTCAAAATGAAACTACATTCGTTACCAGGAATATGTGCATGAATCTTGTAATCTGTTTAAAATAGTATTTTCCCAAAATATCATATTTATGTGCAGCATAATGGAAATGCTCAGGAGGGATCTGACTCCTTATATCAGCTCTATGTTTTCAGTATTACATTTTTTTCCACCAATTTATAATATAGAGAGTCTAGTTCCCCATAACTTTGAAATTCAATTTCCAGGTTATTGACGTTTTTTTTCCTCTAACATACAAGTTAGTCTGCATTTTATTAGGAAAACCAAATTTCTGGTGAAATTCATGGTAAACGCCAAGGATGAGTGAAAACGAAACTTAAGTACATCTTATTGTTTGTCGTAGGAAAAAAAGAGCTTTTTGAGTACATTTTTCAAATGTGCTCAATTGTTACTTTGGATATTGTGAGTAGAACTTTAGTAGTGTTCCCACCTTGAACATGTAACGTTCTCATAAGGAATAAATATGTAAATAAAGTACCTTGCCCCGCTATTAATGCCCATACCGATTCCGAAGTTGTTCAGGCTCTCATTGCCATAAATTAATTGTTTAGGTCATAAATGTTTTACTTTTATCTCTAATGATCATAATTTAGCTCCCTATAAAGAAATATTGGCTAATTAGAGGGGAACATAACAGCTGAAAATACTTTGGAAATTTAATCTGCCAAAATAGTCTCATTATAGACTCGTTTCCTGCACACATTTGTAAACAAGATAGCCTTTAACTGTCATTAGGCTTAGTAATTTTTAGCGTTTATTTTAATGGCTACGTATTAATGGTAGCTGAAAAGCCTTTTCTCTAGTGTTTTTCGTGTTGTTATTCGAAATCTTTCTTTAATGAGGATAGTCCTGATGGTCCACTTTTCCATGCGTAAAGCATACGAGTCTGCTGAATTTCATATTTGTAGCTATGCTTTGGAATCGTTTTCAAATGCCTTAAATGCACTTATGTGAAGGCCAAAGCTTTTCTCTACGAATTCCACCCTTTCTCAACAATCAAGCAAGATTGATGATAGGAAATTATTGGATGCATTTACAGAGATTTTTCAAGGCAATTCTTTATTTGAAAGATTTGTTATTTTTTGCTTTACAGAACGTTTCAACTTGTCAATTAACATCATTTGAAGACTTGCTTTTCCAATACCATATAAGCAATTGGTGTTGCTTTTTTTATTATAGAAAATATAGGTCGAAACTCCAAAAGTATTTTTCTGCAATTTTCATTTCGAGATCATACTGTATGGTGTAAGAAATGTTATGAAAAAGTATGCAAATCTGAGTATTTCATTCTATTAAATTTTATAAATATACTTTTTTACCCATAGTTATACTTTAGTTAGACTATTTCTTAATTTAAAATATTTCCATAACTATACTTTTGACTGTGTTTTCTAAGATAACTGTACATAAACACATACCTATACATTTATATTGTATTGGATCCATATCCTGTATTAACACAACTACATTACCAAGATTTAAATAAGTTTTATTTGAGAAAGTAGCAATATGGAAGATGTAAGAATACAAACAGTTTCATTATGTCGCTTCACTGTACTGCTTATTCAGCATATGAAGCAATTTTGGTTAAAATGCAATTTTTATTTGAATTGCTTCTCCAAATGTTTCCGAAGCAAATATTCAGCACGCAAGTGCGTTTAGTACGAAGGCATTTATTTATTTAGTCAATATTTTTGTTATATTTTGTCAATATATTTTAACCTATGCAAGAAATTGCTTTTTTGCGTCGCAGTAGATCAATTCACAAACACGATTGCTTTGGAAATGACCTAGAGAGAAAGAGAGAAATCGCACAAAGAAAATTCAAGCTTTATTGGAATTCAACCGTCAAAGCCAATGATGAATCTTTCGAGTTTTTTCATGGCCATTTTGCTGAAAGGTCTTCTTGGATGGATGAAATGCTTTGCAATTGTTTGGTTTTGCGTTCAGTTGGTCAGCGCATTCTCCACGGGTTCTCTGGAAAACAACATATCCCCGGGTGACTTCAACAAGGCAATTTTTTTGCGTACATTGTGTTATATACTAAGATTGGTTCTGCTCATGTATCATTTACAACATGCTTTCTCGTCATGTTGATTTAATGGAAAATCAGCTTATTGGTTAATACTTTATACATTTAGCTCGGATTTGCCCTTTAACGATTTACAGATTTCTATATTATAAAGTCATCACTTGAGGCTGGTTATATGTAATTGAAACAGAATGATGCAAATTAAAATCGACTGATAGCATTAAGAATTATAATTAAAACAAAACATTCGTTGTAGATCCAATCATCAAAGAAATAATTTATGCCGCAATCATCAATAATTGAGCTGAAGGCTACTACCAACAAGGGAATCAGCTTCATGAGATTATTTAATAATCATTATACATAATTATTAAAGGAATATACTAATCTCAATACTTGTAACTGGGGAATCTGACTTCATAAGTACTTCAATATTTTTAAAATAATCATTTTTTTTTATTCTGATGCGCGGCCATTTTGAAGATGCATTCCTAAAATCTCATACACCATTAGATAGTGCTGAACCGCAATACGGAAATTACCATAAACCAAACATTTTAAAATATGTACATGTATATTGGGGTAGAAATTGCAGCAAGTCCATGTTTAAATGTATACGGGATATCCCATTGGAATAAACTACATTATCTTGCTTCTGTGTAAAATCTAAGGCGTTTTTGCGTGATCTTAGCACGTATTCCTGGTCATAGTTCATCTGTCAAAACCTAATGCCAATGGATTAACATGCGTAAACAAGACTTTCGAGTAATCCTTATGTTTCTAGATTGTGTGGCATTAATAAAACATTTGATCTGGAGGATATATTGATCTTAAGTTGAGTCTACTATATAATGTTTTAGCAATATTTCTCATGTTGTGAAACCTGTTTTTATATTGCTACATTGGATATCGCCTAATGCGTGTTTAAACAGTATGAGGAGGACATTTTTATAGAAGTGTCCATTATTTGTACCATTATAATATAATGTACCTGGAGCATCCACACAAAAAGTCGGATAATCCCGTTCCTATTAATTTAAATTGCTCCAGGATTAAGATTCAATTGCTTTATGGTGCCAAATTAACCTGATGATGACCGTTGGATGAAAACCAGGAAAGTTTCAATTAAAGATCCTCTTTAATCGCCTTTAGCCCTCTCGTGAACCAATCAACCTTTCTGTAAACGTGGAAAACGTAGAAAGCTAACCTTACATCCAGGCATGGTCATTCAATGACATAAAATGTAACCCTGTAAGGTACATAATTAGCACTCTCTGCTCTCCGTTATATAGAAAAGCAGCGAAGCTTCGCAATTGCAACAGATCATTTGGATTCAATTAACTTTTTGTCCATGTCCATGTAATTTATTGGTGCGATGTAATACACATTTGAACTTTCGCTCCTATTCATGCATTTGGTAAAATATTATACTGTAAATAATGTTATCTCATAAATATTTATGATTTCTGAATAACGTACTGAATGGCAGTATAAACTAAGAATTCTTTAGAAATGACATCTTTAACAAAAAAAAAGTCGCTACAAATACAGAGTATTGGCGGACTGGGTCTAAAAATATTGTTGCCAGGATGCAAAGGGGGCCACCTACAACTATATTACAGGAAATACATGCAAATTTTCAAAAAATAGACAAATAGAAAGAAATGGTACAATTACATTTTTGTGTGAAATAAATGTACATTGACAGTTATTATTAAGTTACTAGCAGTCATTAACATTTAAACATCCATTTATTGTCTAAAGTTTAATGGGGCGACATTGGGGCCCATTTGTTATTAGGCAAGTAGACACCCTGCCAAGTCTGGTTGGTTTTGTGAAGTTATCCTGACCTTGTCACGTCACTCGTCACATTTTTAAAGATTTGACGTGTGGAAAAGTAATTTAAAATCGAATTCTTTAATCAACTTGGTGGCGCATTATAAAGATAAGGGAAAATCTCCTGTCCGTTACATGTAAAGTTAACCAGGATCCTCTTTCGGTGGCATCCTTGAAGAAGTCTTCTTGCATCATCCATCTTCATTTCTTGATTCCACGTCATCCATTTTCTCGGAACTGTCAATTTCCATTGTCTAACTTTTTTCCATTGTGTTGTCCACTTAGAGCCTCCCACGCTCATATTTCCTATTTTGACAAATGGAGAGAGAGGCTTGAAATTCTGCAAGGATCGTTTCTATGGATAATGGGATTTGAGAGGTGCAAGATATACTGGAGATACTTGGTTTGGCTTTCGGGCCTAAACGCCTACGCATTATTCTCACGTGTCAATGGAATGCAGAGCCTTTCCATTATGGAATCGATGCCATCTATATTTACGATAACGTATCATACTTTATCGATGTACTTTTTGACATTGGACTTGATTGGATTGCTTGTTTGTGGGAAACCTTATTATTTCTGATTAATAAACACACGTGGACATGATTTTCAAATGGGCTTTAGTCAATATGCCGTTACCGAACGCTTATCTCATCATGTCTATTCTTTGAAATAGCCTATACAGAGGATTTTTTATGAACATCACTAGCAATTGCGATGAAACATTTTACGTTTCCGGAAATTTTCTTTTCTCTATCACATAATCGATGATTTCCATGTATGTCAAACTATTGCTTATAAGTATGCATATAATATATAGATATGTGCATACATGCATTTTTTATACACATCTAATATAAAACAGAATATGGTGGATAACAATTTCTGAAGAACTGTCAGTGGTAAATTTCAAGAAGTTTCTTGAATAAATTGCACTTTAGGTAATTTCATTCCTTATCTTCAAGTGGTTGCATGTATAGTGAAATATCAGCAATATGTGAATTGGTCTAGTATATTGAAAGAAAATAATCTACATTTTTGCATACGAATCGTATTTAACAACTGACAAGTTAATCTGATATTTTATGTTATATCGTCTTGGAAAAATTTAATCTTTCTTAAAATATCAAATTTTTCATCATAAAATATTTATGTTACAGGTTCAGGGTTTCTGGAATCGAGATATTTAAAACAATGTTCATTATCGCAATAGTTTTGAAATTGTGGGTGCTAGTTTTTAGATAAAAGCGTCGCCTTTAAGCATGACCTTACATGTGTATTGGTTAGTGGTTTGTTCCATACGTATCACACATGAGCTGCTAACGTTGGCACTGACGCTTTTTGAACTTGCATAGTGAAGGAATTGAAATCAATAACAGCGTAATTAAGGAGTTATAAAGTTACAAACGCGTAGCAATCTGAGCAGCTGTGTTTCCCATTGTAGCTATGTACACGTACCAAGTTTTGAACATTGACAGTATCGTGAAACAAATGTTTCCATACCCCTTCATTACGTTCATCTGGTAATAAATCTTCAAACTTTTGATTGATCAAATTGTGATTGCAGGTTGCGTGGAAATAATTTTATGTACTTTTTTCTGATTTTTTTTTTTACATCGTTGTAAAAGCTTTATCTGCGTTGTAAGTCCTACAGGAAGTAGCCAAGCAGTGATTTGACATTACACGATGTTAAATTGGTGATTTCTGCAAAAAAACAGCCATTTCCGCTATCGTGAAATGCATTTTCTTTGTGGATGTCCGAACCTATTTTTACTATCATTCCATGTATCCAGTTGCACTTAGGATCCCGATGGAGGCTTTTAACCCAATGCTTTCAATTTCCTTTCTGATCTTTGCATTGTTTGTCTGGAAAAGTCAATAATACTTGAATTGAAACGCTGACCAATTCAAAGTAATATTTCTCTTGTTCACTTAAGTCTCATTCGTATTTTTTCATGGAAATTTCGAGTGATTAGAAATTATTTGTATATATTATGCCATATCTATTGAAAGTATATTATAAGAGTACTCTAAAAGAGTATTTTTCATTTATTTACTAATAATTCCCATAATAAAACTAGTAATCATATCTAGGCATGTAGGCCTACAGTATTTGTCAAAACTATTGCTGAAGAAATTACAAAGATAAACTAGTGATATAATGAAACTTTTTTAGAATGGTGTAAATGTACCTTCTTTCTATAGTATCTTTCAAAGTTGTTTTTACAATTAGGTTATTTGGGACAAAAACACTCTTTGAGTTTCCCAAATGTACTCTTGTGAATTGCTGAATGTAGTTTGATAGATCAACTACTAGAATTAAAGTTAGGGTCATTTGGCATTCTAAACCATGTGTACTCTAGTTTATTAATGTGACTTGATGCAAAATGTGTGCCTTTGCAGAAAAACTAAATAAATGGCGATAAAAAAGCACATCCTAAGCTAATCTGGAGAAAGCAACTACAACATTTAGGGAACTTTATCCGAGATTCTAACATGATGTTTCAAATCGTTTTCTGTATTCACGTCAAACTGTATTACAAAGATAGTTCGTCATGAAAGTACATCATTTTTAAATCTTTTTAAAACTTTGGTTTCTTTAGAGGTTACGTGATGCCAATTTGTTTATTTGATGTACATACCACATATAGTTTTTATGGAAAAAATACAAGTATACATATATTTGATGCTTGTAAAATCGATTGGGTTAGGGTACTCTTTTATAGCAAACACAACATTTTGTGAAAAAAAATTCGTTTTTACGATACTAGATTCACTGCAGTCAAGTCTTGCACATGTCTTGACTGATTATGCTGCATTTACTCCATCACTTTGCAATCGTCATTTGGAAGACCTTGTAGGCATGCCAAGATTTTAAATTTCCTTTTAGAAATAGTGTGATGTCACCTAAATCTGGCTTTGATTTATGAAGACATTCCTTTTATATTCCTTGTTTTATTGTGCTTTCATGCTAGCTGTAAGACGATGTTCAAAAGTGCACTATAGGTCAAACACACGGTATACTTTCTTATTCTTGAGTCAAGCCTGATGCCTATTGATCAGGGAAATCGGGACCATAGTCTTGTTTTTCTGGGTTGAGATGCAGCTGTGAAAATTGTCAAAAGGCTCATGGAGACGTCTGTGAGAGGAATGAAAAGATATTCATTGGAAACAGCCACGAATATCCAAAAGCATAGATGTCAAGAGATCAAACTTTGTTAAAGCAAATAAACAAAAATGACTATTTGTCAGCATCTTTCTAAATTCTAATGGGTTTTAATAATTTCATATTGTAGTTAATCTCAGGTTCTTTACCAAAGCTTGATGTCTAATTGACTGTTGACATTAATTAGAATTCTCTTAGAAAACGGTTAGAAGGAGAAAAACAATAAAAAAATAGCAACTTTTCAAATTCGTAAATCGATAAACACCATGATAAACTCATTACTGTAAATAATCGTGCACCAGCTAAGTTTGCATTTTATTTTCTCGAGAAGGTTTTTCCATTATTTTCACCCCTGCGAAAAGTCATGCTTGCATGCTTGATAAATTGGATGTGGATTTCACTCGTGACGTAATTTTCATCGTTTTGCAATCTCATCATTCTCGTTAAGATGAGAAGGGCTGAGTGGAAATTGTTTTATCTTTGTTCTTTCGTCTCTTCTTCACAACATCTCTTGGGATGCTTTTTGCGTATGAAAATAGGGTTGATAACAGTTCTTGGTTTTTTGTCAAAAAAGCGATGATTTTATTCTCAGGGTGTGGCCATGCAATAGGTGATTACTCTGTATGCCGGCAAATCATTAACCTTCAACTTTATAGGCTGCAATATAAAAATTTCTCGTGTTTAACAGGACATTTGTCTGATTGCTTAGTTGCGTTCCACAAACTTTCCATTTCATTGATTGAAAATTGGATTATGGATGGAGAAGTGGTTAGTTGTTAGAAAATAGATACCAAATACTATTACAGAAAGCCCTCACGTTAGAATTAGCGAAAATATCCATGAAAATAAATTGTCCCTACAGAATGTAATTGCTGATATGAGCGGACCATGTTCAGTTAAAATAAATCAGTAAATGTAAAACAATGTACAAAATAAGTGCTATGTCGTTTAGGCATCGAATTTAGAATATTCTAAATAAATCAGGTCCCAAAGTAGATTTTTGCAAATTTCGGCAACATTCAAGAAAATACATCTTAAAGCTCTAAAACTGAAGTTTTATTATTGCTACCATAATGTATTTTATTGTTTACATAAAAATTTACTCACTGCACAAGTAGGTATTTGTTTACGAAAAAAAAACCTTTTCAGAATTAGAATGTCTTTAAATAATTAGAATATGTGGCTCGAAGGTTCTGTGTCGAAATACTCTTGCAACCCTTGAAAAATTGGATCACCCTGTTTTAATTGAAACAGGGAGGTACATAGTAGTTTACCCAAACTACTAATCCTACTACAAGGACCTCCCTGTAAAAAATGCCTTTATGTACTTGTGCAGATTATATAACTTTACTTAGGTGGTTAATCAGCCTTAGGAGTCTACAAAGTTATAGGAATGCAATACTGTGCTTTTTGGCATCTCTTTGACATTTCATGTAGACACTAAAGCTTAAAGCCACCTACGTATGTATATTTGACGGTATGTTTTATGGAAATTTTCATCTCTGAAAAATCGTAACAAAGACAATAATAACCACGAAAGCCGTCTGAAAAAGTATACAAATCTGCATGATTTAATTTGAGCAGGAAAAATTGTAGGCACGTCGGCAGACTTTTATGTGCATTCTTGGTATATTCCTTGAATATTCCGGCAAGAGTAACTTTTTTTTTATCCGTTATTCGCAATTTTAATAACCTTTTGAAATTCCATTAAAACTCAATTTCTGCATGGTTTAAGACGCAAAGTTTCTGCATTGGCGTTTGCTTCGCATACTGCCTGGAGCAGCTGATTTTGAAGAGCTTTTGCAGGAAAGCGTTTTTTGAAAGATCGACGTTTGTTGAGAATAATCCTTTATCGTTTATGGGAAGAAGTCGGTTTTCTGATTTGGTTTTTATATATGATTTTCATGTAAATGCTTCCCACTCTGAAAAACTAGGCTCACTGATTTTCTCGCATCTTTTTTCCCCATCCCAACTGTGTTTTTCTTCGTTTTCCATCATCTTTTCTGACATCTTGCACGACGACCGAGATCAAGGAGAATATTTGTTAGGCTTAGTAGAATGGGAAGCAAAAGTGTGTTCGCTTATGAATTCGCCATTTCCTATTTGTCGAGGGAATTCAAAAAGAAGCAAATGCAACTAAAAAAATGCTTCACACCATAGCCGACCAAAGCTTCCTCTCCAATGTGATGCGCTGTTTTTTTCCCTCCTTCAGGATTTTCTATTACAACATTCTGGGAAAGCTACTATCAATCAACAGTGAAACGCGACAACCACTCCCTGTCATCAAAATAAGCTTTTTATGCTCGCATTTTGGCCTAAGCTAGAAATAAATACATAACAAGAGCGAAATATTTTTCTACATATGTAGCACACTCAGAACCAAGCATTTAGGACTATGATTATCTTTCTGGTTTTCATTGGTGCTTGTTTTTTCTTGGATAACGATGTGGTTGCACGCGAAAAGAATTTCTAAATATGCTATTAGAGTGTAGTTTTGAAGTGTTTTAGGTCAGATCGAATCCTACACATTAATATTTTTTAATTATAATTTTTCCCAGAATCAATGTCGTAAACACTGCATGAAATTATTTTCAGGAAATAGAACTCTGACCAGAACCGCCTCAAATATAGATCAAATTTATATAACTTTAAAAGAATATGTGTGTGATTTAGTTTTGGAATGGTATCTATGGAATACTTGTAAAATCATACACGAAAATCCACGGGGGATAAATTTCCGAAAAGTTGCGTGAAAGCATCTCTGTCTAGAATTCTGCCCAGGGGGTCATCATCTTTTATAAATTATGTATATTCAAGTTGATGAATAATGTTCTTCATCCTCAAGACATAAATTCACCGTTTTTATCTAAAATCATAGCATACATCCTGACATTTTTCGATTGATACAAGTGAAGATTTTTATTTGCAGCATATATTCAAGATAAAAGTGTAGTTTTTTTTGTCTTTATCTGACTTTGATTTTAATCGAAAACTCCGAACAAAAATCGTATCAGACATTCCAAAATGTGTCTTATAAAAACAAAACAGAATAACATGCCTTTTGTAGTAAATAAATAAAAACAAAGTGACACTTATTGTATCACTTTATCCAGATTTACATGTGGAAGTATATCTTAAGAAATCCATAGCCTTACGCCATCTTACGATTGGCAGGAATTGAGAGTGATTTTCTATTTGCCCAACTCGTCGACAGAAAGTTTGAACTTAAAATTTGCTTTTAAATTTGAAAGTTGTCAAAAATTGCTGGGTTTCCTGCATTGAGTATTGTGCATAATGTTAATTGTCTCTTGTTGCAATTTAATGAATACCATTGATTGGGAATAATGGTGAAAGAATAAAATATGATATCCAATTCATGTTCCTCGCCTTTTGAGTAGTTTATTTCACCCGGTTTTTATAGCTGCTTTTTCTAATTCTTACTTTATATAACGTGAATAACTGCATATTGAGAATTGAAATACCCATGGTGCTCATGCATATGTATGTATGTAGGCAAACATGCATTTTTGAAGGGTACATTTCTGTAAGTGATGGAAGGCCCATCGACGGATATTACCTCGCCATAATTTTAGTGGGTTCATAAAATGATAATGACTTTCCAAGTAACGTGTCTCCGGTCGATCTATATATGCATAAAGAAGTAGATGCAGTGTATATTCACACACAATGTTCTAATGCATTTTGTTTACAATCTAGAGATGCTTGTATTCTTCGAGTTATCTGAATATTTCAAACATTTTTTTTTACTTCTTTACATTCGGAAGAAAAGATTTTTACGTGATAATGGAATGAAATCCTACGGAGTTTGTATGCAAAGGTGTCAATGCCAGCAACTCATATGCATATGAATCAAATAAAAAAATGATGTAAGCACTGGTGATATGTATCTGAAAGTGGCAAAATATGCACATGCTTCTACATTTAAGCTTACGCGTCAACCAACCGGGTGCTATATATCTCAATGGTGATGTTGACTTCCACAAATGCCAATCGATATTTATCGATCTTTTCATATATCTTTTTAAAACGTAGCCTTTTATTGATTTCTCGAGTTGCAATGCAATTGTTTCAGGAAGGCGTTTTTTTGGTGTGAATATGTACGTTTCTGTTGACCAATTACAGTTATTCGTGCTCCCTGTCGGACACTAAACCAAAACATGCGGTTTGATACAATAAATTAATTATTAACGGGTAATTTCCTACATTTTTCCACGCAATTTACATTCTTTCACATTGCACAATCACTGGAATTTGAAAGGGTTAATGGTAATACATTAAAGTGATCATTATATATGTAAAGGTTATGAGGCTGCCAGGCGCATTTGCGCTAATACAGAGGAGCTAAACTCACTTATGATCAAATTTCTTGTTGCCAATAATATTAACCACATTAATTTGAAAGATGATGCTTCATGAGTTGATGTTGTACGTATACCCGGAATTTGAGGAGATACACAAATTCTGGTAAGCACTTTGTATGTATTATTTAAAGAGAAAAAAAACGTTTTCGTCTACTCTGGTCAAAAAACTTTTTCAATTATTTTTAGATTTAAGGCCATTCTTTGTACTATATGTTGCTGAACCAAAATGAAGCGTAATCCATCACGGCATGATATTAACGCATATAAATTTTGAAGCGTTTTTGTCGTGCATATGACATAAAACATATATATAGAGGAAAGTATGCTTCTGTACATGTACTTGGCACCATGATATCCTCAATTCTCCTCTGCTGACGGGTAACACGGTTAAATTCTTGCAAAAGTTGATTCACGGGCACTTGTGGTTGGAGGGCTATATTTCACCTATTGTTGAGATGATAAGATTGATGGATGGTCATGTCTATACCCTGACCATATACAAATGCCTTATACTTTATCGGTATACGAACGTGCCCTATACAAAGGCATGCACACTGGACGTGTCTAGCAATTTTGGGAGAAATAAATGTTGGAGAAAAGTTCTTGAGTACCCTTTTAAAGCATTGTTGGATACTTTTGTTGCGAATTTGTAATCCAATTGATTTTAAAACGTGTACACGAATGTAATCATATGGATACACATAATGGATATCACGAATATGTAGGCCAAGAAATCTAGTTATAGTTTCCTTGATATCTTTTGTTTATAACTTAGTACAATGTTTTTAAGTTGTTTTGCCTATGTATGATACTATAGTTGGTATTTATTACACATAACAAGACATTTGAGCTGAGTGCACAAGTACTTAGTATTTCCGTGTCTTATCTGATGTTTTGGTTCTATACATGGTTGCATTGTTTAATTTTGCACTATGGCGCCAACTTAAATATTCATAGCCTGTACAAAATTGTATAAAATATGCACATATTTGCCAAGTACTTATTCATCATCAATCAAGCATATGGTTAGTGAAATGTTAGTGTATGTATTTGATGGTGCTGATTTCCAGTCTATTAATTCTCATGATTATTTGTTATAAAACGTTTGTATAAAGTGGGCTATATATTCCTTTCCTCAATATATATGTGTGTTATCTGACATCTAAGCTACGTTTGTCATAAATCTAAATTTTTAACATCATCGTTTGCATTTTCATTTCTTAAATATGTTCTTGGGTAGTACGACTACAGCACAGTATGAAAGCTAAAAGAAACTTAATCGATGTAAGCGAAAGCCTAATCTGTGGCATTTGAGATGTATTCTGACTGAATATGCAGTCGGTCTTTCTTAAGGGCAATTAACGTTTTAAATATACGAGCAGTGATTTGCTTTTAATTTCATGTAATACGTGCCAAGAATTCTTTCCGACCTTTTCGTTTTCATCTATACTGTACATGCTCTGCTATATCAATCTTAAACGCGCTAAGTGCCATTTCAGCTTAGAATAATTAAACAACTGATTATTTTTCACTGCAACGTATTTTGTCTGATATGGATAGAAAGTGAATTCATGCAAAATAAAACTTTTCGTGGACATTTTAATTACCCTTGTATTGCATTATATATTGCTCTACGAGTATATGTTGTTTAAAATACCAGCCAGAGGTGGATTGGCCAGGGTGTCTGCTTGCCCAATAGCAAGTGAGCCTTTGGTCCGCTTACAAAGTGGGCCAATTTAAGCATTACCCACTATAATGTTGAAAACACTCATTTTCTTAGGCAAAATAAGGACAAAATAAGTGTAGATTCAGTTGGGTAGTAGTTTCAATAATACATAGCGTTCACCAACTAATAGTAAAATCGTTAAAATGTTCAATGTTAAAATGTTGAACATTTTAACGATTTTACTATTAGTTGGTGAACACTATGCATTATTGAAATTACCCACTATGTTAAGAAATAAGTATTATGTAAAATCTAATGGTTTTTTTTTTATTTGAAAATTATAATTATTAATTATAAAAATTAAATGATGGCTTTATAGTTGTGGGTGGATCACTGTTGTCTACTGTAACCAATATTTTTAGATTCTGTCCGCCACTGATGCCAGGGCCAATCCAAACAATAAATTAAAAGAAGTAAAATTTATTATGACTTGATCTACCTTAATATGCCACTGATGCTGCTTGAGAATCCGCTTAAGAGCTTAAAATGTCGATGATGGCGTGACCACATTTTATTTGTATGGGCGTCATACCGTACACTTGTATATAACAACATGCATTTTTTAGATGTTTTGTCAATGGCTTTTTTCGCTGTCGTTTTTGGTTTTTTTTTTACTTGGTATGTAGAAAGTGTTCTTCGTGGCTCTTAAGGCATTTCACTTTCCGATTTCTATGGCAAAAGCAAATTGAGCCGGTCTTGCCATTGCTTTAACGGTTTCTGTTGGACGATTTCCAAGCTGTTAGCTTTCCAACTAAATATAATGAATGCTAAGTCAACATTGTCGTTATGCTATATTTATGTTGTGCTATGCCATATAATTTCTTGGCACTGAGCATCTGATTAATCTTCTGCAAACTTGCGATGACAATTTATTTAATGCTCTCATAAAATTTCGTGGTAAAAGGTAATGCTTCGTTTTGAAGAGGGTCTTTAGCTATAGTTGGCTTGGTCGTTGTTGAAAAATACTGATAATAAACGGAACAAAAGTGCTGTCCGTCGCTAAGGCCACCCACATTAATCGTTGATGGCCTCTTTTAATTCGCCCACGTGGTATTATCCATAAGTCCTCCTGATGATAATTAGCCTATTGCCAGCGTTTGACCATATCTGATGATCATTTCTGATTTAGCTGCGTCTTTGTGAATGTCGTTGAAACGATGTTAATTGCACACTTGGGCAATTCATTCAGACTCTTGTCATTTCAATGATGGCTATGTGCTCTCAGCACTGGCGCTATAAATGTGCGTTCAAGACACTATCTCCAATTACCAAATTGGGACTTGTATTACTGCGTGAGATATGGCAAAATGTCAAATGCATTTTTTGTTTGTCCCTAGGCTGATTTTTAACGATAATATCTTTTTGAAATTAAAAATGAATACTTAACTTTGATAAGCTAATTAATGCGATGATGTGATATTTGGTGAGAAAACTATGAAGGAGTATACATATGATGGTTTTGCAGATTAACAGTAATTATACAATCGTTTTCACTTTTCTAAATAGTTTCTAATGGATTTTATCATCTTTTTGCTTAAATGGATATCTGGTAAATAAAGATATCAATAAGTTTCATTAAACATGTTTGATGTATGTAGCCAATAATTGCTATTTTGTTAAGTTTTGCAATCATGGTAACTTAACATGAATATAATTATAACATATAGGAAACTTTATATATAAAATAAACAATAATTCAGATGAAGTACCAATCTAAGATGCATTTATATTAGTTTGCATATTGCATTATTTAATTCTTCACGAAAAGATAATGAAGGGGAAGTCGGTTATAATCATGTGTGATCTGTTAATGAACTTCTTAAAAACAATCTCTTTAATATGCAAATTAGGGGCACATTTTTATGTTGATAGCAGTGGATTTATCATAGTATATTTAGTGTATAAATAATAAAAGCGTTAACGATCTGCGTTTCTGCCGGCAAAATCAATCATTTTCTTTGCTGTATTTATCATTTAAA
>JAQGAE010002655.1:0-17015 GCA_034696685.1 Julus scandinavius | reverse complement strand
GGCCAAGTATGGCCCTTCAAAGGCCAAGTATGGCCCTTCAAAGGCCAAGTATGGCCCTTCAAAGGCCAAGTATGGCCTATGTATGGCTCTTCAAATGCCAAGTATATGGCCCATACATGTATATACATGGCCCATCAAAGGCCAAGTTTGGCCCATACATGAATATAACTATAGCATTTCCCATGCCAAGTATGGCCCTTCAAAGGCCAAGTATGGCCCTTGCATGGCTATGTATGGCCCCTCAAAGGCCAAGTATATGGCCCATACATGGATATATCTATGGGCCTTCACATGCCATGCCTATACATGGATATATTTGGCTCTTTAAAGGCCAAGTATGTGGCCCATACATGGATATATCTATGGCCCTTTAAAGGCCAGGTTTGGTCCATATGCGGCTATATATGGCCCTTCACATGCCAAGTATAGTCCATACATGTATGGCCCTTCAAAGTCCAATTTTGGTCCATATATGGCCCACACTTGTCAATATATTACTTTTCCTCCCGGGTTAAAATACAATTTTATCGATCTGTATTTACATTTAGTATCTATTGCATACCACCAGTAATATGTATAATGTATGGACTGTAATTATTATAAAATATGATTTATTTCGTAAAAAGTATAGTTGTACCTTTTTTCGCACAATTTTAGTGTTTAACATAACTGTTAAGAGTGCTTCTTTAAATAATGAGCGAACTAATTTTTGTGCTGCCTAGACCATTATACGAGAGACATACAAAGGAATTTAATGATCAGAATTAATGTTTTAAAACTTTTTGAAATTTGTTGAAGAATGAAAATATCATGGTCCATTTACCAGCAGACAATTTTTTTTTGCAGCTCCAGCGTATTTTGAAGAGAAATTCAGAAACCAGACTGTCAGAAAAGGTCACGACGCGGTACTTAGTTGCGAAAGTCAAGGCGATTCACCATTAAAAATAGAGTGGAAAGTTCATAATCAAAAAATCGATTTCCGCAAAAAAAGCAAGTAAGAAGTTTGTGCATTTTTTTGTGTGCTGTGATCTAACATTTTCGTAGTTCCGTTATTACCCTGAAAACCTTGATTTTTTAAAAAAATGTAATGCTTAAAAAGAGCTTATTTTTGATTTTTTGTAAAAGAAATTACGTTGCTTTAAACATTGTTTAAAACTTTTTTGGACTTATAAACATACAAAATTCCAACAAACGTCTAGACATGTACTAAAAACGAAAATTTTAAAGAAAATTTAACCATCTTATAATTATGTTTTCTTTAAGATATTTGTTATTTTTTTACACAATTTCATTACAAATCAAAATAGTGATTTGACATATTTTGATAAGTATTCAAAATAATGTAAATCCGACCTGTATCTGACAATATAGGGAAGACCGGGGAACAGTGGTACAACGTCATTATAAAATCAGGTTTTATAAGCAACCCAATGCTTTTGATTGGCAAAGAAGCTTTCTGCAGCACTCTTTCATTTACCAAAATTGCTGCGTTCTCACACAAGTATAGAAGAAAATATTTGCAGTTAAAGTTTTTGTTCTTGAAAAGTGATTTTTCAACTCGCAATTGGATTTTATTCTAGGTGTAATTATAAAACATTAGTAATGCTGCAATATACCATTGACAAGTGTATATATTTAGCTATAATTTCAAACTAAAGTTTATGTTAATTAGCCATGTGGTCAGCTGTAAGGCCTTTTTCAAATCAAATTGGTTATACGGGGTACAGTGGACCACAACATTATGGAGTACAGTGGGCCGGACATGTCCCAGCAAACCCCAATTAATGTTTTTGGAAATTATTTTTATATTTTCTCATTAATCATAACTTTAAATAAAAACTATGTTTAAATATATGTTTTAAAATTAAAACGGCACACAGTCACAGAAAAAACCCAAATTTGGACAAGTAAACAGTGAAAATATGAAAGCTGCTGTAAATTACAGTTAATTTTACTCGTTTTTGTAATTTATACTTGGAATTTTAAATTTACGTCCTGAATTAAACACAATTAATCAATGTGGTGTTCTTTTTCTTGTAAAATTTGTCTTAATTTCGTCTGGACCACTGTACCCCATGCCATGTCCCACTGTGCCCCGCTATAGGGACACAGTGGGACAGTCTACTCAACCAACTTTAATCTTTTATAGCAAAAAAAAACAACTAGTAGCTCTAAAACGATGACAAAATGTATACAGATCCTGAAGGCTTGTATAGAACTGTGTTATTCTTTTAAAATGCTACGAGTTAAATATTTTTCTCAAAAAAAAAAAGGAATTGTAAAACCTGTACCCATTGTTCCCCGGTCTTTCCTACATGTGCCAACATTGATGGGGCAATAGATGTCATATTTATGTATGACATGTACTATTTCCACTTGGGTTGGTTACAATAATCTCATTAATACCCACGCCACTAATTTTGATTTTTGTATGTTTTCACCCTGTATGAATTCGTATATCATCTTGATTGGTAATTTAAAATTAAATGCGTTTAAATCGGTGTTTAAAGTGTGCTCAATTATCGTTGTGCCTTCCGAGTTTCTAATCCGCTCTGTTCTGCTTAGTTAAGCATAATTCCTTAATGTTTAGTGTTGTCCACCACAAACCTTAATGAAGTGGAATAAAGCGTTAGTTTAGATGTTGCGCATGGCTATTACCTATTTAATGTACCTGCAGTATGGTGCAATTACACGCCTTGCCTTTTGCTCACAGACAACTTTTGCGATATAATAACGTTACTTTGACCTCTTTTTCTCTTTAAAGATACGCCACCCGTGAACAAGCGACTTCTGCAGGATTCATTTCACAGTTAATTGTCTCCAGAACCAGCAGAGAAGATACTAACGAATTTTCTTGTCTGGCAATTAACGAATTTGGCAAAGATCAGGCTTGGATTTCACTCATAGTTCAAGGTGAGATACGCACTCCACTAATATATTTAAATGAAACATATTATCAACATTGCCATCTAGTTTACTCCGCATGCGTAGCACATTTTTCAATGCAGTTATACTGACGAAAGTTGTATTTAAAGATAACATATCCCATAAATTCAAGGCCGTATATGTATGTCATCACACTTGAGGAGGATCGGGTCTAGAATCTTAGGGTGGACTATTTTGGCTATGTATTTAATTCAGAAAAATTCCGTTTTCACCTTAGAAAATTTGCGTTTTTACCGTGGAAAAATTGCGGTTTTATACCTTAGAAAAATTGAGGTTTTACCCTACAAAAATCGCACTTTTTAACGCAAAATTTCAATTGCCCTTTTATATTTTGCTTTAAAATTTCTTGGATTTCGGGGGGAGGAGGAGGGGGCTCCCCTATACACACGGTTTTGATTGAATGCAATGAAGCATTGCGAAACCTTTGTTTAAAGATCACATAAATAAAATATTTAATTGTTTACTTGCCTTAAAATGTGCTAGATACTATTGGTCAGTAACTTTGGGCCAGTCATCGTTTTACTCCGTTCGATTAATGTCTTAAAAGGTTTTCAGTGGAGAGTCAGTTGTTTGATACCGTAACATAATAATGATACTGTCACCTAATAATATGACTGGAAACAGGCGTAAGCATAAACGATTGCCTTTAATCAACACTTTAATAATAAAAAACCCCACTTAAAATTAGAATTTCAAAATTAGAATACGGAATTTGGAACAGAACTGCACGTGCAAAAGTTAAATGTGCCCGTGCGGAACGATAGAACGCGCGTGCAGCTTAGAATACACGCTCTTCCTAATATTCTAATTCCGAATATTCTAATTGACGGCCATTTTTATTGTGACACTTGATTTGTGTTTTTGCTAATGTTGCCAAATTTTCATCTTTGGAGGAACAACCGTAATCGCAGTATAGTTAAAACAGGTCAATATAGTGTATCCTACACATTCCTCGATTAGTATTTATGGAAACATTTACTTACGTAAAATTTTAGATTTTAATCTTATGTCTGAAATCCGATGTGAGCGGGGTAATTTTTTACTGATTCAAAGTTAGGTGGCTGCAATTTTGGTAATTTTATTCTGTAATTTCTGATTATTTAACTTTCAAAGTAGGAGCCCAATGTGTTTGTCTTTCATTTGTACTTGGGGTAAGATTTAAAGCAGCTGGCAAATTTTTATTATTATAATATACCCTTTATGAAGTAGTATATTAACTCCATACATGGACAATAATGTCGTATGTGATTATATACTTATATATATATATATATATATATATATATATTTTCATTCATATATTTACGTACTATTCCACGTATGGGTCCTATATTATTTTTACATATTGAATATGCCTGGAAATGTGCCCTGGTCAAATTTAGCCCACATGTTTGGATATCTTTATGACAAAAATTAATGGGAATAACCCTATATTAATATAGTCATTTAGTGGCAAAAGGTATTCTATCTTTGATCACTATAAATGCATAATTTTCAATTTTTTTATTTTTACTTCAGAGCCTCCAGAAGCACCACGTGATGTTAAAGTTAGTCCTCAGACGAGTCGAATGCTAAGTCTTACTTGGACACCACCTTTCGATGGCAATAGTAGGATTCTTCATTATATTATTCAAGTGAAGGCTGTGAGTAGTAAGTATTTATCATATTGTAACATTTCCATTCACATTTTCACTTGAATTTCATTAAAAATATTGCGTTTTTTTCATATTAGGGCTTAGTGTATTTTAATAATTGAAAATTTGTTACAATTTCAGACATTTGGATACTTGATAGAAGGAACATTTCTATAAATGGAGATGAAACCACCGGTTTAGTTGTTGACTTGCATCCGGCAGTAGAGTATTTGGTAAATGTGGCTGCTGAAAATTCAATTGGAGTTGGAATTTTCAGTACTGCAGTACCATTGATAATGACAGAAGAAGGTTTGAATATTTGAAAACTGGAGAATTATTTTGAATATTGTAATAGAAAATGCTATATATATATATTTTTGTAATTATTTAATTTTTAGCTCCTGAAGGTCCCCCGTTAAATATAACAGCAGAGGCGACTGGATCTCAAAGTTTAAGGATATCATGGAAAGTATGATAAGTTTTTTCCAGATCTTTTAAAGACTAAAATTATTTTATTTATCAACTAATTCTTACATATATGCGTTTTTAGCCTCCAAAGCGTGAAACCAGGAATGGAGAAATTTTGGGTTATTGTATTGAATACCGAGAATACGATTCCGTGGAGTTGTTATCCATAAAAACAACGGATATCAAAAGCGAACATACGGGACAATTTCAACTGGAGGGTTTAACAAAATTCACCAAATATGCCATTACTGTACAGGCCTTCAATAGCATTGGTATGGGGCCAAAATCGAGGGAAATTGTTGCTAGAACTATGGAAGATGGTAAGTACTAAAAATAAAATCCTTAATATTGGTGTTATTAAAGGAGTCGGCCAAAATTGTTTGTAACAAAATTTATCTTTTGTTAGATAATTTGAAAATTACATGCCTTTTAAGCTAAATTTTTAAACGTAATAATGAGATATATCGATCATATAACAAAATATTCAGTAAATCCGTAAAATACACTGATTATTCCCAGGTAGACAAATTATATATGGTCATTTATGCCATATTGCCCCGTTTATGTCTGAAAACATGTATAAAACAATTGACTTAGGGGCCATTCAAAAAGGACGTACTCAAGAGGGAGGGGGGTCTGCTGGCATGTGGACACCATGTGGACAAGGGGAGGGAGGGGGTAGTCATTGTGGACGTCCACTAATGTTGATATTTTTCAGTTTTCTGATTTTCTGTTTGAGTTTTAATGGGGAGTTAATGTTTGAGTTTAGTGGGGACACATTTCTTCTGAGAAGAAATGTGTCCCCACTCCCAAATGTACTTTTTAAATTCTCAGGAAAGTCGGGAATCATACCTAAATTTATGATGAAATTTCCTTTCGAAGTCAGATAATTTCAGTTAATCAGAAAAATATGGAAAAATGTCTTGGAATTGGCAGTGAGACAGGTGCTTGAAAATTTATAGGATGGGCCTTTGTATGTTCCAAAACTTTTTTTGAACAGCCTACTTTTAAAAAAATAAGGACGCCCTGAGGGACACATATATTTGAGATATAGAAATGATGATTAATGATAATTGTACATACATAATGTATGCAACAATATTATAAATTATCATTTATAGACATGTATGCCATATACATATGTAGGCGTATAAACTATGTCCAATTTGTATTGGTCTGTTTGTCCAAATACGGCATGATTGTGGTTGATTAGGAAAATAGTGAAAGAAATATAATGCCTTTATTATTATACATTTGCTTATATTTGATTTAAAATCAACATCGGTTTTTATATGACACTTCATTTTTGAAGAATATAATATCATCAAGTATGAAATATAGGTTATGAACGAAAATTGCTCGAAAATTGTCATAAATTTCCATTTTTGTCGTTTATATATGGCCATTCTCAGATAACGACAAAGTACTTATGTTTTATATGAGCAACGATAAGCTTCTTATATATCCACATATAATGTAAATTTTTTGTCGTAAAATATAGGCAGATAATGGAGTTTCTTCAGTCCATTTCTAGGGTTGAAGTAGATTATGAATCCCTCGAATGCCCTTCATGGCGTAAAACAGAGGCTTTTAAGGAAATCTTCGAGGCTTAATACAAGTGGATATGATTACCGAGAACTACATCAAAAATGCTAGACCATAACTTTTATGGTAAATTTCACGTTATAAAATAGTGAAAAATGAATGCACTATGGATTTTAAGCTCGTTATAAAAGATATGGCATTACGATTTGCAATTTTGAGTTTTGCAGATGTGCATTTTTTTGGACGTTTGTTAGAAAGATCAATATTAAAACTTTTTTAAATTAATGTATCTTTTTTGTGTGTAAAACACGTTCATAAAAATACTTCTGGTTTCCACGTTCGTCACACATACATGTCTCAACGTCGAATTTAAGAAAACTTCTCATATAATATTAAAATACATATGATATATCAAAATAGTAATTTTATTTAATGAATAAAGCATTTTGAAATAATTTTAATTAACAATTTTAAAATTAAATGTAAATAGTAACAAATTTTCGGGTGGAAAAGATGGGAAAGCTGTATATGAACACGTGTGGACCATATATATTGTCGATATATTGTATGGAGTGGCGTAGCGAGGGTATTTGGCGTCCAGGGTAAAACACCAAAAATTGCGTTAATATGATACCCCCCTCCAAACATCCTCCACTCCCCAAATTTACGCACTTCCCCCTATCCTCCACTGCCTAAATTTGCATCCCCTCCACTACCAAAATGTGCGTTTCCACCCATCTTTCACTACCCAAATTTGCGTCCACCCTCCCATCATCCACTGCCCAAATTTGCATCCTTTCTCTTTTTCATACTCCACTGCCCAAAATTGCACCCGTTTCTCCCCATCCTTCACTACTCAAATTTGCGGCCTCCCCCTTATTCCAATACCGAAAATTGTCTTTATTCTCCATCCTCCACTACTCAAATTTGCACCCTTCCCCCATTATCCAACACTCAAATTTGCGTTCTCCCCCTCCTTCCCCATCCTCCACTACCCAAATTGGTGCCTTTCCTCCCATTCTCCACTGCCAAAATTTGCATCTTCCCCCCATACTCCAACATCCAAAATTGCCTTTCTTCTTCATCCTCCAATACTCAAATTTGCGTTATCCCCCTTCTTCCCCATCATCCACTACTCAAATTTGCATCCTTCCCCCATCCTTCACTACTCAAATTTACGCCCACCCCCTATCCTATACTTTACCAAATTTGCATCCTCTTCCTCCCCCCTCATCCTCCACTACCGAAATTTGTGCCCTTCCTCCCATTCTCCACTGCCAAAATTTGCATCCTCCCCCATACTCCAACATCCAAAATTGCCTTTCTTCTCCATCCTCCACTACTCAAATTTGCGTTCTCCCCCTTCTTCCCCATCATCCACTACTTAAATTTACATCCTTCCCCCATCCTTTACTACTCAAATTTACGCCCACCCCCTATCCTATAGTTACCAAATTTGCATCCTCTTCCTCCCCCCCTCATCCTCCACTACCCAAATTGGTGCCCTCCCCTTATCCTCCTCCACAAAAAGTCATGTATGGATTTTAATTAAGTACTGATAAACCAGATATACATCATAGAATGCTGAGTTAGATATAACCAAAGATTGACTTTATAGGTGTATTATTAGTGACAATAGCCACACATGAAAACTATATGTGGAAATCTGGTCATGTATTACCCAAAGGTGTTCAATTTCAAGTGTAACCATATATGGAATGAACCGTATAAGGAATATCTTTTATTTTTTATAATATCACTTATTTAATGATTTTATAATTGCAGTTCCAAGTCAACCACCCAGAAATATCAAATGTGTTCCCACAGCAGCCCAAAGTTTGCATCTTTCATGGAATTCTCCTCCCCAACAATCTTTAAACGGAATTCTGCAAGGATACAGAGTTGTCTATAAACCAGTTGATGAATTAAACGGTTTGTCTTATATTAAGTGTTTAAAAATAATCATTTCAACATATCAGATTTTTTTCTGACAGTTTGTGTTTTACATTACCAGTAAATTCTAAATTGGAGTTTCGTACAACTACATCAACCGAAACAAAGCTACAGGGGCTAGGAAGATATACAAATTATAGTATTCAAGTCCAAGCTTTCACTTCTGCAGGAGATGGAGCCAAAAGTAGTCTAGTTTACTGCAGAACAAAAGAAGATGGTAAGATTAGTGATTTTAATTGAAATATAATATATATATTTACGAATTGTGTTTACACATGTGTTATTTTCGTTTAATCTAGTTCCTGGACCACCTGCAGATATCAAAGTTCTTCCTATGTCTTCTGATGCAATTATTGTTTCATGGATTCCTCCAAATCATCCAAATGGCCTGATTAACAAATACACGGTTTACATGAAGGTTATTGACGATTATCAGAAAGTAAGCATTATTTATAAATTTCAAAAAATGAAATTTATCTAAATTTGTAATTGAAACAAATTATTAGATCTGGATTTGTAAATTGACAAAATACAGTATAGGACCATTCAAAAATTATGTCACACTTATGGGGTGGATGGGTTGTTTATTTTATGTGACAATTGTGACCAAGAGGTGGGGGGTGGTTCGGTAATGTGACATCACACAATCGAAATTTATTTGAAACGGTAAAAAATATGAGGTAAAATTTTTTTAAATTTTTTTAACATTTGAAATTTTGAATAGCAGTCGGGAAAAAAGATTTGGGTCCTGTAGTGACTTATAGATAGAATGATTAAAAAATAATTGGGGGGGGGGATATTGACGGACTGTGACATCATTATGGATGGGGTGCAGTGAAATTTGTGACACAGGGGTGGGGGGGTGTTTAAAAAGAGGCAAAAAAGTGAGACATAATTTATGGATCACCCCTATAGTAGAATTCTTCTAATCTGAAATAATTGGGAACCAAATTGGATTTTCCAAAATTTGTTTATAAAGAAACACATTACAGGTGTACATTACGTTTAGCCCAGGGTAGAAGGTATTATTCTTTGTGATAGATGAGGGATATTAGGCAAAGCCATATAAGACATTTAGGCAGATGGACCAGATACTTCCAAATCTTTTAAGTAATTAAATTGGGACCAGGACCTGTTCGGAGTAGCAAAATTTAAGATTATCCGACAAATGTTCGTACAGATTTCTTCAACCCAGAGAACGATTAAACGTATTCTATACAATTTCAATTCAACTCAGTACCCTACAGTCAGCAGATAAATGTTATATGGGGGGGGGGTGGATGGTACCCAATTTCAGGATAATGCTCCTACGTCAGTAGCGACTTAGACATCATTGTTAGATTGAATTTTTACTAAATCAGGAGAATCGCCAGGTAGGCTATTCCATCGTCTAATCGAATGCAAAAAAAAGGACCAATAGTAAGCATCCGTCTTGGCACGAAGCCAAGGTAACAGGATTTGAGTGATTATGTCTACTCCTAGAGTGGTCGTTAGGCGTTGAAATATGGGAAACAAGATGTGAATTAAGAGAAAGATTAAAACGTTTGAATAACCCCATAGATAACTTTTCGCATCTGGACCTCAACGTGTCCTAATTTAGAGAGTGGAGCATTTTTGTCACACTAGCGGAATGTTGGTAACTGCGCTTAACAAATCTGACAGCCCTACGCTGGACCATCTCCATATCCTGAATATGAACCATCCTGTGAGGGTTCCAAATACGATCGCAATATTTCAGCATAGGACTATATACACCCATACCTCGCTTTACGGTCTAGATACGCTCCGGAAAAGTTGACTGTAACGTGAAACAGCCGTATAACGAATCAATTATTTTGATACAAAAATGCTAACAAACAGCATTTTTTTGGCCGTATAATGAAAAGTGCCATAATTAAAAAACACTGTTATAGCGAAATGCCGTATAAAGAGCAGCCGTATAACGAGATATAGGTGTACAGGGATTTTTTTGGCTAAATCCTATATATTGAATGATAGCGACTATTTATACATTCTTCTACCTTTTTACAATTTTGTGAAAATGATAATAAGTTGTTCTAATTGTTTAAATGAAAACTGATTGTAATATTGGTATTTTTTTCTTTGCAGTCGGCTTCCAGCTTCACCTTGCCACCCACCCAATTTTACTACGAAGCCAGAGGACTTAGTGAAAATTTACAATATGAATTCTGGGTGAAAGCATCAACGGCCATAGGGGAAGGAGAGAAGACGAGAGTAATTTCAAACTCACCTGTTTCCACAGGCAGGCTGTAGTTTTGGATTGCCCAATTGCCCATTTTTAGAATTAGCCCCATTATCGAGTCCATATTGAATGTAAAATTAAAAATTTTACCATTTATAGACTTATTTTGATTTTTAAATGTTCCTTTCAATACTTTTGAATTTGCTGATTGCATTTAAATAATTCATCTGTTACAAAGTCTCAATATTATAATTTGTATTATTTTGAAACCTAATTTTGTCATCTTATAGTTCCTAATAACTCATCGATTACTTTGAATTTAAGTTTTCATAGCGTTTTGACACATGTTTTTATTTATTTTTTTAATTCTGCAAACCACAGTTCCTGCCAGAATTGCCTCATTTCCTCAAACAATACTTGCTAAACGTAAAGATGATATTAAGTTGCCTTGTAGGGCAGTAGGAATTCCAACACCTGATAGAGAGTGGCTATTCATGCAAGTAGCATTTTAAATATGCTAATATTTGAGATTTTATTTTCTTATCATGTATTAAACATGTAGTGTTTTGTATATTACAGGGGAAGACATATTGAAGAAAATGGTAGAATCCAAGCTGCTTCTGATGGAAATCTACTTATTTCCAGTTATCGGTCAACGGATGCCGGCAATTATTCCTGCCGTGTGCATAATATTTATGCGAAGGAAGAAATTTCCCATACTGTGATAAATAAACGTAAGTTTTACTAATCGATTAACTATATGTGACTGATAGATAATATTTAATTAATTCTCATCTTTTATAAAACTATATATTTTTCCAGCGCATCTTGGGAGTGAATGTAAGTTTTATTTTGATGACCAATATTGTTGTTATAGAATCACGACACCTTATTTATACCTGTATGATTTAATTTCTATTTAATCTAGATCCGCCTTCACCACCTATATTAAAATTTATTTCTAAAACTACCAATTCTATTACAATATCTTGGAAATTAGAAGATTTCGAAGATTTGCCCATTACAGGTATTGCATAATGAAATGTCTTTTTAAAATTTTGAAAAAGGAGATTGTTTTATTTTACAATTTTGGTCAAATGAGTTTTTGCAATTTTTCACTCTTTTGTGGATTCTGCTTTGGCGGTGAATCAATTTTGCGACATTTAAGTACTTTTAACGTTGTTTATTCAAGGTGTTGCCTTAAACTATAAAAAAGATGTTGGAAAATGGGACGAAATTCGCCTAAGTTCTTCGTCAACTAGCTATTTATTGGAAAAATTAGCTTGTGGTACAGTGTATCATTTGTATATGCTTGCCTACAACCAAGTTGGAGGAAGTGAACCCAGTGATATGATCACAGAAACTACAAGTGGAACTGGTAGGTATAATAATTTGTGAAGGATCTTAAATAATATATAACTGCAGATTTTAATATTTGTGATTGATTGTTTTAAAAACTAAACACTGATGAACTCAGTATTCTTTATTCACGACTTCTTGATTACGGATACAAACTTTCCAGAATATTATAAAATACTACTTAAATTTTTATTCTTGAATCAGGATTGCTCAAATACTACAATGTAGTAAATCTTTGCCTTTGAAATGGCGACTAAGCTGGTGCTTTTCAAAACTTATTACAGTTACAGATATAACTGGTAATAAACTAGTGGTAGTTTAAACTGGTAATAAACTAGTGATAGTTTCAACTGGTAATAAACTAGTAATAGTTTCCACTGGTAATAAACAGTTGGTATATGTGTAATTTTAACGAGTAATGAACTGATCGTTTTTATCCAGTAATAAACTGTTCATATTTGTTTTAAAACCTTATTGGTTTATTACCAATTTTTGATCAGTCATGCAATCAAGTTTAAAATAATATTGGTCATAAACTGGTAATAAAGTAATCGTTTGACCTATTAAAGTTTTGACAGTTTCTTCATAAAGTTTTTACTTTCAAACTAATCCCAATTTTTGTCAAAAACTGGTCATAAAGTGATCGTTTCGCAAGTTTGACAAATTATTAGTTTGTGTCCAGTTTGCGATCAATAAATTATCATAAAACTAATAAATTTATAAATAACCTTGTTTGCTTAAAAGTTGAAATTTTGTGATCAGTACATTTTGACCAGTTTTTACTTTTTAACTGATCACACTCTTGGTCACAAACTGATCATAAAGGGATCGTTTCGCAAGTTTGACAAAATTATTATTAGTTTGTGTCCAGTTTGCGATCAATAAATTATCATAAAACTAATAAATTTATAGATAAACTTGCTTGCATAAAAGTTAGAAGTTTGTTATCAGTTTATGGTCAGTAAATTTTCAGAAAATCGCCACTTTTCAGCCATCCTAATTGATGTTTGCTTAAAAATTAACAGTTTCTGATGAATTGATAACAAAGTTCATGAGCTTGCAACCGAAAATTACCACAAAAAAACAGGAGTTTTAACAGTTTATTACATGTTTATTATAAGTTCATTACAAGTTTATTGCCAGTTTTTTCCGTTAAGGTAGCATATGAAAGTGATGATTTATCAATTAGGACTATACCTATCGCCGTTATTTGAATAATAAAATCAGGTTATATTTTCAGAAAACCGTTGTTTATTATCCTGAACAGTGAGTGTATTAATTATTCTTATCGTTATTTATTACAGCACCTCAAATACCAGAAAGAGATACGATTTTGGATGTGAATTCCACTTTCGTGACGTTGTTGTTGCCCCTTTGGCCTGATGGCGGTTGCCCAATTTTACATTTTTTGGTGGAATTCAAAGAAAAGGACTCTCTGGATTGGTTAATCATTACGAATAAAGTTTCTCCGTTGGAACCAATCATGATACCGGACCTTACACCTCGGACACATTACAGTTTGAGGGTGAACGCAGTAAATGGTGCTGGCAGTACACCTGTGGAATTTGATTTTATTACTCTGAAAACTCCTACTGGTAATTTTGAAGAATTTGGATTGTAATCCTATATTCATGAACTTAAACTAAGTGTTTCATTATTTTCTTCTTATAGGGATTGTTAATAACGAAGAAGTAATGGAAGGACCTCAGTTTACTTCAAAGTTTTACTTTGACCTGAATGTCTTGGTTCCAGTAATATCGGCTATAGTTATCATAGTTGCAATTTTAGTAGTTGCGTGTATTTTTGTAAGAAAAAGACGCTACAATGGTTATTTATACACGGGTGGGTGTCCATTTTCACGTGTGATCCATTTTAAATTGTATTTTACTACAATAAATAAATGTTTGTTTTATTCAGTAAGGTCCGTCAGGAAATCTGAAATAAATAATCCGAGTCAACCGAGGGAAAATGCTCAAAAAAACGTGCCAACAACTCCAACTAACGAAAATCAGCAGTATGACCAAGCTTATTCACCAACACAAAATAGGAAATCATTTGAACCTAACAAAAGCAACATTGGAACAAATGAATCGCAAAACGGTAGGATACAATCGTAAAAATAAATTATGGGATGCTATAATTATGCCATATTATGCCTATAACATTTCAGCCACCTAACTAACGCTGTTTAGCTAACTATTTGAAGACTTATCTTTACAGGAAAAAAACTGGTAATAAACTGGAAAGAAACCAGTATGAGTGTATAATATACAAGTACTAAACACATAAATCAGAGTTTTGTAAAATTCATCACAAGCTGTTAGAAAAGTTGTTGTGTTTGTTTAAAAGTGAACAGTTTGTAATTATGTCCCCGAGTCCTATTTCCCAAAAAAACAAAAATAACCAAAAAATAGCCAACTCGAAAAATGACCAAAAAAATAACCAACTCGAAAAATGACCAATAAATGACTTCATTTTACTAACCAAATAATGACGAACTACGATGACAAAAAAAGACCAATAAATGACGTTATTATTCTGACCAAAAAATTACCGAATAAAATGACCAAAAAGTGACGTCATTTTGCTGACCAAAAAATTACCAACTAAAATTACTAAAAAATGACCAATAAATGACAACATTTTGTAGACCAAAAAAGTGTCCATGAAATGACATCATTTTGCTAACCAAAAATTTACTAATAAATGACGTCATTTTGCTGACGAAAAAATTATTCCCTCGTATCAAATTTTATATGATTAAATTACAACATTTTTAGGCAACATTTCTGACAGTCGGTTTGGTTAAAAATTAACAATTTGTGATGAATTGATGACGAATTTGGTGAGTTTGTGACCAGTTTGTATCCATTTAAAAGTCATATGTTTTTCAAAAATCGTCAAAAACAGACGTTTTGTTAATTTATTGCTAGTTTATTATCGAATTTTTTTGGTAAGGATATTAAATGGTCAGTACATTTTATGCAAAATTATGTGATGTAATATATAATATTTTTGAAAATAAAATTTCAATGAAACGATTTATGATCACTTGTATCGATATATTCGGGCAGGTCAAATAGGTTAATGGCGATAGTTTTTGAAGAAGTTTTTCTTAAAAATTTAGGACCGATAAAAGACATTTTAAGAATAAATTGTATTTTTTTTAATATATTAATTTAATTAAGGCATTCACGACGCCATAAGTCCGTATGCCACATTCCAGTTGCCATCTGCTAGATATACAGATGCAGCTGATGTTCACTTTCACACATTTGGTTATGATGCCAGTAAAATGACGGATTATCCTACCTCACCACAGGTACGAAGATTAACTATTCACTACGACTATTTTCATGTACATTTTTTATATTTATGTTTTATATTTTCTAGTTTCAGTATACCAAAGTGCGTAAGAAAAATGCTCTTCATTGTCATCCAATGCCAAATTCTAGAGCTGAAGGCAAGAAATCAACTATATTTTATATTATTGAATATTGTTGTTATTTTAAATCCAATACAAAATCCAACAAAAAACTGAAATTGAAAATTTATTAAAACTGAGAAGCAATAATTGCGTGATATAATGTCCTACCCATACAACAGAACCTCTCTAAATGCATATGCTTGGGACTGGTTGGAAATATGCTTTTACAGAGGTTATGCATTTAGACAGCTACATTTATATACGGGTTAGCCAGTCGAGACCGGCACGTTTTATGCATTTAGACAGGTTCATTTATATACGGGTTACCCAGTCGAGACCGGCACGTTTTATGCATTTAGAGAGGTTATTTTTACACAGCATGCATTTAGACAGGTTTTACTGTATGCCTCTAATAAATTTTAGAAGGGACTAGATCTATCCCCTTTTCTTGCATTCTTCACTTTTTATCCCTTAACAGTCTACTGGCTGTCCTGCTCTTTCCCTGTTACAGTAGAACCTGTCTAAATGCATACTGTGTAAATGAATAACCTCACTAAATGCATAAAATTTGCTTGTCCCGACTTGGTAACCCGTGTATAAATGAACTTGTCTAAATGCACAACCTATTTCAAAGTATATTTTTCACCTGTCCCAAGCATATGCATTTAGGGAGGTTATACTGTACCTGTAACCCTACCTCTATTCGTTCTGTATTTCCTGTCCTGTGATAATTTCTCTGGACCTCCTGTAATGGCTAACATACGGCATTACTCGGAAATGTGGCCCAGTCTGTCTATCATACATGGTTACAAATATCTCCTTTTCCACATAGTCCTGGGTTCCCACAACTTGGAAAAACCTTGAAAAACCTGGAATGTCAGGGAATTTGAGAAAGTCATGCAAAAGATTTGTGAGCCCTTTATGATGAATCTGTTATTAATGTTATTTTTTTCTCTTAAATTTAAGGTATTCCAATGAATGTTAGGTCGTCAGCTAGTAAGGAACATTTAAATCCCCTCCGTGCCGCCACCTTAAAAAAGCAAGAAGATCCTAGTAGCCCATATCCTTCTCAAGAAGAGCCCATTGTGCCAAGCGCACCACCAGCTGAATCAGACAGCATGGCTACCGATTCGGACACACCTGATATAGCACCCCCAACAAATAAAAAAGGAATGAGGATTTTAAACTATGGTATGTCATATTCTTCTTGTATATAATTTGGTTTACATGATTTTGTTTATAGCAAGTACGTGAACTTGGGCCACATTGGGTGCGTTCAGAGACAATTCCTGGAAAGTATCAATCCCTAACCACTTCCCTGAACTCTCTGGGAAGTCCCCGATGAAGGCTCCTTCACACTAGACGCTTTTCTTATGTTACGTCATTACGTTGCGTCCTTACGGCTGGAAGCTTACGGCAACACCCTACACATTTTACGTTCTGACGTAGCTTACAGCGCCATCTATTGAATATAAAATGT
>JAQGAE010002654.1:0-17016 GCA_034696685.1 Julus scandinavius | reverse complement strand
TGATCCATCAAGCCACCCAAAACAATTCTCACCCCCACCCAAACCTCCCTCATTCAACTGTGAGTATCTTCGCAAACTCGACCCATTGAAGAGGATAGGGTTGTGATCACTCTTAAGGAGACATTTGCAGTGAATTAACATGAGGATTGTCCTTACCATGAATGGAGACATGTATCATGGAGATTTACCAACGATTTTAAGGAGACATTTGCGCCCACATGTTCCATTGGCATTTATACTCCACATACGACTGACTTCCGGTACACCCAGGTGTAGCTTTTCACACCCGGTGTAGGCATTTATACAGTCTATTTTATATCTTAAGCTATCCCTATTGTTATTTATCATAATTTTGCAATTTTATCAAGGAGTTCACCGTCGAGATTTGGAAATCGTACAACGTGTTAAATTCTCGCCCAAATATTTGACAAAGCCATTTTGCAAAGTGTCTTTGAACGGCCAACGTTTGCACATGTGCAAACAAAGCTAATCTGCATGTCCTCGTTTCATCCGAAAAGCAATCAAGCGAGAGACAGAGGCATTAGTTAATTATAAATATCTTCGTGCAACAACACATTTTAGGCGTGGCTCATCTCCCGATTACTTTGACACGCGATAAATTTAATGAAAACTGCAATGTGTGTGAGTAGGCTGCCATAGCTGCTGGTCTCAGCCAATTGGAATTTTACAAATGATATCACAGAACGGTCAAACACAACTGAGAAGGAATAATTGAAAAATAGGGGCAATGGACCCCCTTCTAATTGCTTAAGAATTGATACGAAAGGGTCTTAATAGCAGCATCGATTCTTAATTTGTTTTAAGCCCCATTAACCCAAACCCCACTGCCTCCCAACACAAGTCTTACAGAAGTACTCCATCAGTTTCTACGAGTCTTCAATTCGGCAATTAAGAATTAGCTACGAAAACCAGATCAAAATCCGTAATTATTCAGCCTGAGAGAAAATTCAGTCTCGTCGACGATGGATTTCGGCAATTGCTCTTTTGCTCTCTAGCAAGGCCTTAATTGGCCATCTATCAGCTTAATGAAATTTCTGCAATTGAGCATTTTAAGATGTGGCTTTTTCCCTCCACCATCTTTCCCATAGTCTGTCAACCGCATTCCCGTTTCATTGCCAATTCCTGACTAATTTCACTTTCCCCCCATCTCCTAACTTAAAAACAAGACCCAAAAAGCCAAACTGCATTTGCAATTGCGTTTATCTTTCATTACAAGCTGCTGCTCCTCCAACGGGATTTATTGACAACTCCACAACAATGTGGGTGGAGAAGGTTGGAGGTTTGCAAGTAAGAAGTGATCACCCTTCAGGTGGCAGCACCGTAGACATAATGTTGGTGTGAAATGGTAAATATAGCTAGCTTGTGCTTAGTTTTGGTGTTTTAATGAATAGTCCCAAAACGTAAGCAACAAAAATCAGCCCTTACACTTGTGATTTTACACCTGCCATACACTTAACCTGTGGTTTTACACCTGCCATACACTTAACCTGTGGTTTTACACCTGCCATACACTTACACCATTGGTTTTACACCTGCCAAACACTTAACCAGTGGTTTTACACATGCTAAACACTTACACCATTATTTTTACACCTACTAAACACTTAATTAGTGGTTTTACACCAGCCAATCCCTTACAAAAGTGGTTTTACACACCAAACTCTTAACCAGTGTTTTACACCTACCACACACTTACACCAGTGGTTTTACACCCGCCAAACAATTAACCAGTGTTTTTACACCTGCCAAGCACTTAACCAGTGGTTTTACACCTACCAAACACTTAACCAGTGTTTTTACACCTACCAAACACTTAACCAGTGTTTTTACACCTACCAAACACTTAACCAGTGTTTATCAACTGGCAAACACTTCACCAGTGTTTTTACACCTACCAAACTTTTTACACCTACCAAACACTTAACCAGTGGTTTTATAAATGCCAAAAACTGCATTTTTTGTGCTCAACATTTCAGTATGTTCTCATATATACTATACGTATTAAACAAGTATTTAGATTATTCTTTATCAACCTTTTTTATATAAAACTCTCTATAAAATAATGTAATTAGATGAACATGTGTTATTCTAAACATTTAAATGTTAAACACGTTTTATTCAATGTTTCAAAGTTCCAAAACCATGTTAATTAAGTGTGGATATGCTTAGATAAAATCCACAGCCATATAAACGAGCCAATGAAATATTCAACGCAAATTCAAGCATCTCGCTACTCTGAGGAAATTGAAAAAGCATTTTTCATCTTAAGAGGGGGGCATAGTTTGGGAAATAATACATTTAAAAAGCCCTTAGAATTTCCCCTCGGTGAACTTAATTCCCTTTCAACCTTTCATTTTCTTAGATTGTCAGTAAACCCAATTTTTCTCATCGATTTCGAGAGAAAATCTTCCTTTTGTATACATTTAAATTTAGCAAAGGGGGCTGTCCATCAAAAGACGCTGGAGCATTATCCTAATACGTTGGAATTTAATCTTGTGATGCGTCGAATAATAAGACGCCCACCATCACACTGTGAAACAGCTTACTTTCCATATTAAAGAGTTAAGCAAAGGTTTTGGTGAAGAAAATAATAATGAAAAAAAAAAAAAGTGAGAAAAATGCGATACAAAATGTTGGCTAGATTTTGGCATGAATAGCATCGAAATATATTCTAAGATTATATGTAAAGCGTATGTAAATAAGATGTGCATCCATGAAGAACGAATTTTGCCCGCGAATACTTTCTATATGCAGATATGGGCAATTGTGATTTTTAATAAGAAAAAAAACCTATCTTCTTAGCACAACAGAGGCAAGAAGCCTTAAAATGTCGCGCATCCTTCCAGCATAAGTACAATACTTATTAAATTCACTATGGAAACGCGACGATGTACATTTCTACTTCAGCGATGGACCCACCTGCCTTTTGGCTAATGGTCTCTTCTTCTACTAACATGTACAGCAGGGTGGTCCAAAATGCGGTTACCCTCAGCAACTCAATTCAACTCAGTACCTTATACAGTCAGCAAATAAATGACAAATGGTAGGAGGGTAGTACCCAATTTCAGGATAATGCTCCCCTAAGTCAGTAGCAACTAAGACATCATTGTTAGATTGAATTTCTCCTAAATTTGGACGTTTGCCAGGAAGGCTAGTCCATTGTCTAATCGCATGCAAAAAGAAGGACCAATAGTAAGCATCCCTCTTGGCACGAAGCCAAGGTCAAAGGTTTTGAGTGATTATTTCTACACCTAGAGTGGTCGTTAGGCATTAATATATTTGAATTACGAGAAAGATTAAGACGTTTGAATAACCCCATAGATAACTTATCTGTCTGGACCTCATCGTGTCCCAATTTAGAGAGTGGAACATTTCTGTCACACTCGCGGAATGTTGGTTACTGCCCTTAACAAATCTAGCTGCCCTACGCTGGACCATCTTTATATCCTGATTATTAACCATTCTAAGAGGGTTTCAAATAGGAGCGCAATATTTCAACATAGGACGAACCAGAGTTGCGTAGACAGTTTCCGCTACATTTTCTGCCCATTCTCGAAATACATGCAGAATGAACCTGAAGGCGTTGGCTCGCCGCACTAACAATTTTTGTGAAATGGTGATTCCGAGAGAGGTTTTTGGTAATATGAACCCCCAGATACTTGACAGTATCAACGACAGTGAGTTGAACACCATCCAGAAAGTACTCGGGTTGGCAAGTTTTCCGTTTACGAGAGAAACTCGCCATTGCGCCAGGAAGCCAGTGCGACGAGATCGCTCCTCAATTCCACTCTGCCTTCTTTCACTTCATAATGTATATTGGAATCATAGTATCACCATACACAGTATTTAAATTATTTTCAAATCTCTGCAAATCCATTGGTGGGTGAACACTATTCCATTTTTGCTCGATATGAAGAACATTTTGCAAAATGTAACATAATTACTCATTGATAAAAGTTGCACAAAATGGATATAAACTTCACAACTTGCTGTGGTGGTCATCTTTAGACTATGCTAAATAGGCTTCATTTTTGTGTTGCTACAAATATAGCATTGGTAAATGTAGTTTTAAAAGTGGAAACTGAAGCCAAATCGTTTGGGAAGCTTTCGCTGTCCTTTAAATGTCATTTATTTTAAGAACAGGCTTTCTAAGAACATAAAATCATTTTTATGGATTATCAAGCTGCTCGTAATACCTGCTTTCAGCTATTTTATGGATAAAGAACATTCGTGTTTTTTAACAATGTGAAAAGTGCATTTTGCTCATAAAACATGATGAATGGATTGAGGTTGGACAAATCAGACTTGGTGCCGAAAAAATGGGATTTAAATTAGAAATAGAAAAAAAAATAAATGCATTTATTTGGAACTAAATTACATATTGCACATTAAATTTCTTCATACAATTCCAAGAATTTTCATCAATTGCACGTTGTAAAATTGTTTCATATGCATGCCACTTCAACAATATGTCAGGCAATTGTTACATTTATACATTTTCTTATTAATATACAAGTATTTTGACTGGCTATATTAACAAAGCGCTCATGGGGCCTCAAATGTCCTTAGGGGCCATTCATAAGGTCCTAAGTAACAAGTCAGGGCAGCCAATGGAGTTTGACCACTACGTCAGCCGGTTTCCTGCCAAAAATTGACTTTAAAAAACTTAAGAAAAACTCAATTGTTGAAGTAAACTGCAGAAAAACTGCAGTTTGGACGAAATCTATGCAAAAAAACTGAAGAAAAACTAAAGAATAACTTCTAACTTTTAAGTTTTTCTTCAGTTCAGTTATGGCAGGGTTGGTCGTGCATAGTGGAAAGTGCCCCTGTAGTTGTTGGACACCATGACGTCATGATTTCCCATGAGGCAGCCAGAGCCGCCACAGCTCCTTCACACTAGAACGTTTTTCTTACGGTGCTGCCCTACGGTGGACGTTTGACGTCACTAACAGACAACTACGACACAAGGGAACGCACCCTGCCAAAAATGAACTTAAGAAAAACTTAACAAAAACTCAACTTTTGAAGTGAAACTGCAGTTTGGACAAAATCTATGCAAAAAAACTAAAGAAAAACTAAAGAATAACTTAAGTATTTTAAAGTTTTTCTTAAGTTCATTTTTGGCAGGGCAAGGTGAATAGGATCGTTTCTATTTTGGACCAATGGGAAGAGAGCTGAAAAAAGCAGACGCTCTTCTCTTGCATCGCAGATCAGATGACATCGAAGCACGCGTGTATGGGTACGGAGGAAAGTACAAAGTTCAAAGTAAGTACGAAGTCAAAATTCGAGATAGCTAAAATCGCGTTGCCTGACTTCAATAGATGGCGCTGCAAGCTACGTCAGAACGTAAAAAGTGTAGGGTGTTGCCGTAAGCTTCAAGCCATAAGGACGCAATGTAAAAATAACGTCTAGTGTGAAGGAGCCTTTACAGGCCAGTCCACCACTGGAGTTTCCAAAAGGTGGTCCATTTCCATATTAATAAAGAATGAGTATTTGTATGAAGCATTTCTTGACATTTCCTCATGAGACCGACACAGGTTAGTGGTGCCATCTACCAGCCCTCTGAAGTATTTCGTCTTGAAGTAATAAAGCCACAATATTGCTGAATATAGACCTCCAGCATCCACGTGGCCCCCATTTTGGCAATTGAAAAGGCAGGGGCCACCTGCAGAGTTGCATTTATATTGGCCGTCAACACAGTCATCTAACTGCAGGTTACAATCGTCCCGTCACCTACCGGTGGAGGCAAGAATCTCCCTTTATTTGCAAACGAGGGATGATTTCGTGTAGAGACTTTACACCGTAAAGAGATTAATGTTATGGACTTAGACAAATAGCGTTGCTTACAGGTAGGTTGAGCAGCCACAAAAAAAAGACCCCTAGGGCGAAAACAGGGGAGCTTTTTCAGATCACTGTGAATGACCGAACCAAAACTACATAGGATGAGTACGAGCTATAATAGGCACTGTCAAAACTGACTTAAGTGAGGGAAACGGAGAAGGTTTGGACTCAAGAGTAAAAAAAAATCATTTTTTGTGGCACCATGTACACGGGCACTAGTATTAGATCCGGGTTCGCTGATTTCAATGATGGTTTTAGACTTATTTAATGCAGGAATTTCGGCGATTTGGACAATTTCTTGATTTTTTTACATCTTATTTATAAACAGTATAATGTTTTGGGAGGCCAAGGATGTAGATATAAAATGCATTTATTTAGAAAATAAAACTCCTTAAATGTCTCTTTAAAATGGAAGTCAATGACGGACTGTCCATACAGGGTGTCAGCGTGCTCGATGCAAGTGACCTCCCCCCAGAGAGGACGTCCCCGAAATTCCTTCAAAAATTAGCCTCCCCCTCTAACCCTTGTCCATATGGTGTCCATTTTAGACCCAGACCTCCCCCCACTCTCCCTCATAGATGTCTTTAATTTTTTTTGGAAAGTAGGATGTCCAAAAAATGTGTTGAAACATGCAAAGGCTCATCCTATAAATTTCAAAGCAACCAATTAAGGGGCCATTCAAAAAGGACAACCCCGAAATTCCTAGAAAAATAGACACCTCCACTTCCCCCTCCCCACATCCTGTTCACATTGTGTCCGTTTAAGCCCACCCAGACCCCCTCCCCACCCCTCATAGACGTCCTTAAATGTTTTGAAAAGTAGGGTGTCCAGAAAATCTTCTTACATACAAAGGCCCATCCTATAAATTTCAAAGCAACCAGGGGTCATCTAAAAAGGACGTTGCCGAAATCCATACAGAAATTGACTTCTTCCCCCCACCCCCTGTCCACATGGTGTCCATTTTAGCCCAGACCCCACCCCCTCATAAAGGTGTTTTTATTTTTTAAAGTAGGGTGTCCAGAAAATTTGCTGCAACATATAAATGCTCATCCTATAAATTTCCAAGCACCCATCCATAATGGCTTTCCCCTCCCTTTTCCTGTCCACATAGTTTCCACAAACGAGCATATTCTCCCCCTCCCCTCTCCCCCTCCTACCCACTCTTGAGGACGTCGTTTTTGAATAGGCCCTAATCATAATAATATCTAGTAAAAATGTTAATGACACTTTAGCAGATTTTAATATACATTTAGTTCAATTTTTCAAACAAAAATGAATTGTACCCCCTACCCCTCTCCCTGTCCACATGCTAGCAGACACCCACCCCCCTCTCGATGACGTCCTTTTTGAATGGCCCCGTATATACACAAGACTTGTCAACTGAAATGTCATATACCATTGAGCCTAAACCTACTCAGTTGTGGGTGAAGAGTAATATCAGTGCCCTTTAGTAAAAGGACCACGCCCCTCGACTTGTTCATGAGGATCATCCATAAATTCCTCTCATCATTTGAAGCGTTTATTCGATCGAATACTGGTTATAATCGTTCATTTCTGCCCAACTTGCCATAAATGTGCAGCTAGGGAGTGCTCCATTGTGCGAACTAAACAAAGACCAATTTCACAAATGAATGCAAGTTTCAAATTGAAGCGAATAACGCACGTTTGGGAAAAGTAAAAAAAAAAAAATACTAGCTTTCACAGACCCATAGGGCCGCGGTGCATTCCCATGATTAGATGCGTTTTTTTTAGTGTGATGGGCTCCTCCCATTCCTCCCTAAGCTCATTCCTATTATTTATTAAAAGATTATCTCAACCCAGTTTTTTTCTCTATCGATAACAAACTCGAGAATGGAGTGTCAAATAGGCCTACAGTATATTTTATCTAGCAATATCATCCCTATACAATCTACCAACGTGTAATGTCAAGATTCAAGAAAGATTTTTTTTTATTATTACCAATGAATATAATTAATTTAAGTCCTTGGGTCAACTTTTGCAAAAAAGAAAATTATTTGCATGGAGAGGTTTGTAGCGATGGAGGATATTTGGCGCCCAGGGGACCAATAAGCACTGTTGTGCCACCCTGCCGTTAAGCTATGGCACTTATGTGCTCCTCAGTTCCAGTGGCGAATGTTTGTCTGTTGTGCGTATGCTCACATAGGAAGCTGCACACCAGGCTACGAGGGGAAAAGAGCGCTGTCTCTCCGACAGTGTGACAGATTTACAGAGTGGCACACTAACGTGCATTGGCCAAAGTCTGGCCCTCCGTATGAAAGGAGTCGCTAAAAATTTCCTGGAGCAGCACCCCCACTAATTTTAGCTGGGTATAGGTGTACCGCCTTCCCCCTACACAAAGCGCTAAATTATGTATCATCAGAGAACACTTTCACCAGCTTGTTCACCGCCATCCACAGTTCCACTCACTTGTGAAAAAATATATAAATCCATATACACAGTTTTTCCTCACATGAGGTAGGTCGAGGCCTTATACCCCCCACGGTGGTGCCTGTACTCTGTCAGTGTTGCACTGAACTGGCCTTGGCGCAGCACTGCTTGTCCCATATTTAGTTCAGCAAAGGTGGTGAGTGCAAACCTAAACCTATCAAGAGGGACCACGAGGAGGTGGGGTGCATACGATCCACCTTAACCACAATATCTTTATCCGTGCTATATTATTGGCCAGTTGGTTATGCAACATTCCATGTGTGTCACTGAGTGTTATTCGGTCCGCCAGTTAACCACCTGATACCAATTGGCAAGAACGCAGAATTTAATTCAGTAATCAAAAGCACCTTGCCAAGATGCAATATCCGAATTTGTCAAACTAGTTGTGTCAGGCGATTTCACGCTGACAAATCCAAGTTAGGATTAGCGGAGTGACGAGTCTCCCCTTGCACCCTTAATTCGTCACGCAGCCCCCCTGGAGTTACATGTAGCAGCTAAAGGGAAGCTTCGTTGAAAAATTGCAAAAAAATGATGAATGCCTAATCTGAAAATCGGCCATACGTGACTAAGTAAAGCAATTTGGGAAAATACCAACGAGGACGGACCCCTACTCAGGCTTAAAACAAGATAAAAAAAATATAAAAAATAAGAACTAATCTCGATAGGAACGTAATCAAAACAGAAACACTTCAACCGGAATGAATCGTGATTATTGTTATTATTATTTCTGTGACAACGCCGAAGAATTTCTCACATTGTCAATTTTGAAAAATCAGATGTAAGTGGGGGATATGAATTGAAACGTTGCATTTTTTCCAAATTACTAGCAATATTCGTGTACCTCTTTGCACAACACTATTAGGTGTTTTGTATGTGGCCATATCAAACAAAAATATTCTTACTAGTAAACTTCATGTGTCAACAATGAAACTTCAACTTTTTCGAAATATCTAATTACGAGGGGCAGTCAAAAAGTCTTGCATATTCGTTTATTATTCGAAAACCAGACGTCGTATAAAAAAACTGAAATAGCCATTTTAAAGAGCAGAAAATTTGCTATTTTGCAATGTAGGACCCGAGTTTGTTGACACATTTATCGAAACATTTGATGAGATTGTTTCTACCCCTCTCGTAAAATGCGTTATGTTAACTATGCAGATATTGTCGAACCGCAAGTTTCCAATCATCGTCTGTTTGGAATGTTTGACCACTCGAGTGGACCAAAGAGATGGAAGTCGCTCGGTGAAAGGTCTTGGGGGCTGTACGGCGGATGTTTCAATGTTTCCCCAACCAAACATGTTAAATTTGTGGGCTGTGGCATGGGCAGAATGGGGACTTCTCTTTTTGTCAGTTACAGTTTCGCGTCCTTTCTTAAAGTTTAAACGCCACCTTTGTACCGTGCTTCGTGAAACACATTTGTCACCATGAACTCCTAACATTTCACTATAAATTTCATTCGGTTTCATAAATTTCAACACTGAAAAGCGAATTCCTCTCTTGTGAACGTTTTCGAGTGAGGCGCCATTTTGTTTTTGATAGTTTGTTCGAAATTCTGCATGAATTTTGGTGCCATGTAGTGACCTAAAACCAATATTTCCGGCTCTTTAAAATGGCTATTTCAGTTTTTTTGTACGACATCTGGTTTTCGAATAATAAACGAATATGCACGACTTTTTGACCTCTCATCGCGATATACGTACATTTCGAGTGAACAGATAGTCACACCAATAAATGACTGGTAGAAATAAAAACTATAATTATTTAATAATGTTAATTTTATTGCTGGTAAATATAGTTTCTCAACATTGGTTACTTAGATTCGTATTAAGTAGGTTTTTTTATTAAAAGCCACATAAAAACCCAGGATTTCAATAACATTAACTTTTGAAACAGCCCTCGCCACTATTTCATCGTTGAAGTGGGGGATATTGGTATTTTATATTAAATTAGTACGACTTTTCTCCTCTGTGAATTCGCCAGTGTCGTTCAGTAATTTTGCCGATACACGTGTTGAAGGGGAAAATTTAATAAAAAAAAATAAATAAAAAAAGTGTAAACCTTGCAAAGCAATATATATTTTTTTCTCTATTTTTTTCCCCCTCATTTCATTTAAACTTTGTGAAAATGTAGTGCTAGGTTTTTAAACCTGGATTTCCTCAGTGGCAAAAACGCCTCCCCCTTAATTAGAGGCAGACAGGACCACGTGACACAACCCGCTCGTGTATTATATGTCACATGTCGAGAAACCATTCCTCTCAGATCGCTTTCATCAATGGTTACCATGACAACTGCATCCCTGGTAACCATGGCAACGGCGGTTAGCTTCATCCACGGATCTGGTGGAGGCAATGCACTGACAGACTTCTTTCTGGCTTCACATATTTTCTATTTCAAATATCACCGATTAGCAAACTGGAGATTAAGTCAATTGCATGACAAATCTTGACATTAATGGCCAAACATGTACTTAGTACAATTTATGTTCTAGCCAAATGGTTGGACAGTAATTGAGTACATTGAATGATTTGAGTAACGAGTAAAAGAGTATCGAGTACAAAGAGTAATTGAATACAAAATGTACAAAAGTAATTGAATGCAAATGTACTCAAAACGTATGAGTACAATGCACTCGATTACAGAAAAGTACTCACAATGGGTGATTACAAATTCCCTCGAGTATTAACGGAATCTGAAATTATGAGTCGCATTTAATATATTTGAGTATCGAGAATGAGTAACTTGAAATGAGGGTCATCCTAAAAGCTAATATGAATTTAATTTGTATATTTGTGATCATTCTGTTATCGGATGTACTGGTCTTTTTTCCTGTACTTATTAAAATTTTGCTAATGTCTAAGAGGGTTTATTTTGTGTACTCGTGTTGATTAAAATTTTTAAATTTTTTAATTGTTCCTGCTTGTAATTGTTAAAATAAATCGAGTTCCCTAAACGATACTTTTACAATCCGCCATACTCGTAATCGGTACTCATATCCACGAGTACAAATTACCCCAGTCTGATAATGATACAACTCACACTATGGAGTACAATTCCACAGGTACTCGTAATCAGTACTTCCGCACACGAGTACATATTTGCCCAAGTTTGATTACTCATTTCATATGACTACTAATTACACGTACTCTACTTGTACTATAGAGTACGATTTCACCGCAATTGTAATCAGTACTCCTACTCATGAGTACAACTTGCCCAAGTCTGATATGGACTAAACCAAGCCATGTGTGTCCAATTTCAGTCAGTGTAGTTTCAGTGTTTAAATATCAAGTGTCAAGAGACTTTAAGAAAATACACAACTCTCTGAAGTCCCAAAAATCCCTAAACATTGATTAACTGCTTCCAGACAATGCATTTCTGCCACATTTGATATTTAGATGAAACGTCAGTAAGCAAAGTAAAAACCATCCTTCAAGTGTCATAAAAGCGACAAGTTAGCATTTTGCCGAACACAGAGAACATATTTCATACAAAATAGCAAATGCCAGGAGCTTGCACTCAAGAGTCTAGACTCACACGAGAGATATTAATCAAATTCAGAAAATTAAGAAACACAAAATTTGGAATAAACCTGTTTGTCAACTGAACTCTAATAATGTCAGGTATCAAAATAGCTGAGAACTTCTTGATGTCAAATGAAAAAGTACACCACATCAAGTCATATTCAGGTGCCCCAAATTCCGGTTAAATATATTATTTTCACGCAACCATTTCCATGATTTGAGCAACATTGGGCAAACGCAGCAGCAGCAGCTCAGTTTATGCTATAAACAGAAGCACACATTTTGCGAAATAATCAATATTTCGCAAGGTTTTCCCCTCTTTTCCATTACTGCCCTTGCCAGGACCCCGTTGCACTCGCAACAATTGCGGGTCACATCAGCAATATGCCAACTAGCCCCACAGGACAAATTTCAGAGAGAAAAGCTTCAAACGTGGATGACATTTTAGCATTACCTTAAGTTAACTTCCATATCAATAACAATTTACGCTATACACACTGGCAAGAAACAGGATAAAAAAAACACATCTCGAGTACGAAGGCGCGCCCAGATGGATTTTATGCTTTAAATATAGGATATCCGAGGTCTTCTCTAAATGTGGCCAAACCATGACTCCATGACCCTTGATATGGCTACTGCCGAAGAAAAAGTTTCAATGAGCGAATAAACCAATACACCTGGAAAATTTAAAGATGAACTAAGTTTTCGATGTTATTCACAGTATCAAAAACCGTGTCTACAATTTATATACGTAAAGGAAATATTAGCTATATGGCTAGACTAGAAATTATATGCATTTGGACATTCAGGGGTTATTCAATTCAATTCAACTCAGTACTCTACAGTCAGAAAATAAATGCCATATGGCAGGGGTGGTTGTATCCAATTTCAGGAGAATGCTCCCCTAAGTCAGTAGCAACTTAGACATCATTGTTAGATTGGATTTTTACTAAATCTGGACGTTTGCCAAGAAGGTTATTCCATCGTCTAATCGCACGCAAAAAGAAGGACCAATAGCAAGCATCTGTCTTGGCAGAAGCTCAGTCGAAGGATTTGAGTGATTATGTCTACTCCTAGAGTGGTCATATTTGAATTACGAGAAAGATTAAAACGTTTGAATAACCCCATAGATAACTTTTCGCGTCTGGACCTCAACGTGTCCAAATTTAGAGAGTGGAGCATTTCTGTCACACTCACGGAATGTTGGTAACTACCCTTAACAAATCTGGCTGCCCATCGCTGGACCATCTCTATATCCTGAATATGAACCATCCAGAGGGGGTTCTAAATAGGAGCGCAATATTCCAACATAGGGCAAACCAGAGTTGCGTAGGCAGTTTCCGCTACATTTTCCGCTCATTCTCGAAATACGTGTTGAATGAATCTAAGTCATTGGTTCGCTGCACCAACAATTTTTGTGAAATGGTGATTCCAAGAGAGGTTTTGGTAATATAAACTCCCAAATCCTTGACAGCGATTTTAACACCACCCAGAAAGTACTCCGGTTGGCAAGTTTTCCGTTTACGAGAGAAACGCACGACCACGCATTTCACCTTATTTAACTTCAACTGCCATATTCATCACACCAGGAAGCCAGTACGACGAGATCGCCCCTCAATTTAAGAGATAGACATTTGCCTTCTTCCACTTCATCATATACATACATTGGAATCATCCGCAAAAAGTTTTGAATTACTAGACATCGACTTGGGGTTAAACATGGTTTTATACATGCATGGACATACAAATCCATACACGTCCATATATAGCTTTTCCACCCTGAGTGGATTTTTTTATTTTAATGTATTTGGATTTACCATTGGAAATTTAAAGATAACGTAAGTTTCAATATAAAAACCACGCCTATAAAGTTATAGGGCCAATAAACACTAAGATACACGTTGACAGTATTCAAATTTCCAATAAATAGTTAATTTTACATTACAAAACGGGTGCAATTTAAAACTTTCATCCGTGAAATTGGTAGTATTTCATAAAAGTAGAAGTTTCACCGATGTAATATACGTTAAACTGCTAAGTTGCACTTAAATGTAGGACATGTACGGCTCAGTGGATTTCCACTTTAAGGGGAAAATAGGAAACTAGTGGAGCTAAAAACGACGCCAAATCTTCAGGGAGAAAAAAGTAATTATAATCCAAAATTACAGCTGGAAACTAGCTCGAATAAAAGTAATGCAATAATTCGGAAGTTTTCTTCCAAATTGAATTTTATTTCCAACAATTGGCTTTTTTTTTTGTTCCCTCGCAAAAGAGGGGGCTCCGTAACAAAATCCCGTGGAAGAAAACGAAAAAAAAAGCCGAGTTTGTTGCCTTTTAAGTTGGCTAAATTGAAAATAAATCGATAATAGTTTGGATGCAGTACAAGTGGATGCATACATAGCGGGTTTTTTTTTTTTTCGCCATACAAAATGCAAAGCCCTGCACCATCATTCTCCTAACCCTACATGATTTCCGTACTACAACATTGTTTGAATTATGCACAACATAAGAAGATTAAAAATGACTATTTAATGGAAACAATTTCCTATCTGAAATAAAATTCACTGTTGCTTTCACGATTGCGGGCGAGCAAATAGCATGCCCTAAGCTCTACTACGAATGAAAATAAAAGTCAATTATGTATAATTTACAAGGAAATACACGAAGGCATATTCAAAACAATTGGGAAATGGACTTTTGAGAAATTTGGCAATCATTGCCCACGTACAGCCCTGCACAAAAATAATTTTACATCATCCATGGATGATTGACAGGGTCGGTCGAATTGTATTTTTGAACACCCTGTATCTTATAGGATGATGTACTATATACTTTTAATGACATCTTAAAATATTCAGATTTTAAAAATATCATGCTTTTTTCAACCTTTTTCAGCTCACTGCACCTACAATTGTCGAGGCACACTGGTTCAGAAACTTATTAATCAAAGGTGAAGAATTTAGGAAAACATTGAGAGTAAATGGTTAAAATTTCTCCAAAAACAATTGAATTATGAGAGAAATTTCAATAAATGTATAAAGAAAGTAAGAATTGTTTTTTTCATAAAATCATAGCTTAGATAAAATACTTTAGCCCTTACCCCAAAGTTCGACACCACACCAGTGTGTCCTAGACAGCACACCATTTGCAAAATATGGCTATATAATATTGAAAAATTATAATAAAAATACTTAGGTTATTAAATTTAAAAATGTTTAATTTGAAAAAATGAAGAATTTAGCAAAAATATTGAGAACAAATTGGGGAAATTTTACAAAACAAAACAATCCCTTAATTGAATTTTTAGAAAAATTTCATGAAATATATAAAGAAAGTAAGAATCTGTTTTTCTTCATAGCTTAAAAAAAGGTCTTTTAGCCCTTGCCCCAAAGGAAAATATTGAAATGCAAATTGGTGCAAATTCTCCAAAAAACAATCCTTCGATTGAATTTTGACAGAAATTTTATGAAATGTATTATGAAAGTAAGAATTGTTTTTCATAAAATCATAGCTAAAATAAAATATTTTAGCCCTGACCCCAAAGTTCGACGCCACACCAGTGAGCCCTAGACAGTAAACCATTTGTAAAATATGGGTATATAAGATTGAAAAATTATAATAAAAATAATTTAAATTAGGCGTAGCTTATTAATTTTCAAAATGTTTAATTTGAAAAAAGTGAAGAAATTAGGAAAATATTGAGATGCAAATTTGTGCTAATTCTCCACAAAAAAAACAATCCCTCGATTGAATTTTGAGAGAAATTCCATGAAATATATATAAAGTAAGAATCTTTTTTTCTTCATAGCATAAATAAAGCCTTTTAGCCCTTACCCCAAAGTTCATCGTTACACCAGTGTGCCCTTGACATATTACATCAAATTGTATCTTTCATCGTTTCGTGAAAACAAAAGCTTCAAATGCCATCTCCAACTTTAAAAAACCGTGAAAAACAGGATTGCATCAGCGATATATCGATAAATTTCCCACCCAATTCAACGATTTTTACAGATGTTACCAATACTTAAGCCTAGGGCACTGTAGCTCACATTGTTTATGCTGATGTGGACTCCGATTGGCATCACCAGCTGTTCCACTATGCAATTTTTTGTTTGACAAAAAAAGAGGAAAAACGCCTTATTGTAGTGAACAGAAATGTTGGCCTCTGTCAATATCATCGCCCACAAATTTCCTTATACTCGTATCAGAAAATTTAGGTGTCTTCTCTTCCCTATTTTCCCCGTTGTCTCTGATCTATTTTGCCGCACACCATGTGGGAATGCTAAAATAGGAATCCAATTGCAGCCTTCAGCAGTTCAATAACTTATAGGGAAGAAAATGCATGCATTTCCAACCCCCGTAGCCATATAATCGTTGTTGCATTTCGTCGACTTTCCCTAAAAAAACCTACTTTCGACAACAAAAAAATGCTATACTGTCATATATATACTGTATTATAAAATAAGTGGGATGTAATGGCTTTTTGGAGGCAAAGAATACGATATTGCAATAATGGAAACCAGAGAGGTGCCTGCCAGTTTTGTTGGCCGGAGACTATTTTTCTCTTGACTCATGCTTTCGTTTGTAATCCATGGATATATCAAATCCAACATATCATCGATTAACTGCCTGCGAGCCAATTGGAAAATGTCCAAATACAGATTGGGGTGCGACACTGTTGTAATAACCAACTGATGCGACTATTTCATCCGTCTAATAAAAGATTTTGTCATCATTTCCCATGATTATTTTTAATAATAGGAATACTGACAATGCAGAGAATGAGGAGTTCAATATGATATACTCAAAACTGATGAAACAGGATATAGAGACACCGAGTTCAACATAAAATCAAACAGGCTTCACTTTTTTGCCATTGATATGCAATACGAGTGAATGCAACTTTTGCGCGAGAAGTGATGCGTGGTTAACGCTTGCTATGGATTTTTAAACATTTAATACACTTCCATCTCAATTTAATTCAACTCAGTAACCTACAATCAGCAAGTAATGAATTTCTACTATATTTGGACTATCGCCAGGAAGGTTATTCCATCGTCTAATCGCATACGAGAAGAAGGACCAATAGGAAGCATCCGTCTTGGTTGGAAGCTCGGTCAAAGGATTTGAGTGATTATGTCTACTCCTAGAGTGGTCGTTAGGCGTTAATATATTTGAATTACGA
>JAQGAE010002653.1:0-17024 GCA_034696685.1 Julus scandinavius | reverse complement strand
GTTTCAATGGTACGGAGGGGGGGGGCGCCAAATTTATACCTTGTACCCGGGCGCCAAATACCCTCGCTACGCCTCTGCTAAAGTGTATCGGCATTTTTAGTGAAAATGTAAGAGGAGGGGAAAACATTTGTCAATACGAATAAAACGTTCGCATCCTCCGATATGAAAGGCGAGTAATTGCTATATTCACAATTAAACCTATTTTCCTTCCAATATCAATGTAGGCTACAATTTTTTTCTATACAGCAAATGTCAAACGCAATACTCCTTCGGTGACAAGCTAGTTATTGCATGACGAAAATACACTTAAAAACTCTCCGATGATAACGATGAAATAAAGACTGTATGTAAGAATAATTGAATCAAGCCCAAAAATCTTTAAAAGCATTTAAGAGGGAGCTAAATGCTATATCAAAAACGTTCAAATTGGATCTCAGATTTTTTAATTTTCTTTTATATGTACAACAATGACTACACTTGCATCGAAACATAATTTCTCCATTGCACAACAGTACGATAACATGTTCAACAATCCCACAATACACTGTAGTTTCTGCCTTCGTGTAAAATGTCATGGCAATGCACATTTAATTCTGTTCATAGTATAGTGCTTATATGTTCCGTGATATGGAGCTAGGTGGCAGCACCGTAAAACCCGTACACATGTTATGGGCCCTCCAGTATTCCACTGTTACATACATTGTCCTAACAACAATAGCTTCGATGCAAATGAGAATACGATCAACCCCCGAGGATTAATTCAAAACCCACGATCTAGTGACTTTTAGAGGGCACTGGGATGGGGAAGGGGAAAAGATGGGAGGGAGGGAATAGAAATTGTGGGGCTAGCGGGGTGCGAAGCGATCCCAACGGTCAAATTTTCGCCACACGCTTCCATGAGGTCCATTTGTCATCTGTTGCTTCCTGTCATAATGCACGCAACGTTATGGATGAATCTTCACCAGGTTTAGTTTTGACAATGGCAAAAAAAATTTAAAAAAATCCATAATTAAAAGGTCACGTGACTGGCACGCCGTCTGCCATCGACCCAAACAACTAAAATTAGGGCCTGTTTTCACGTAGAGGAAGGGACGATGGGTGGTTGAACGGAAATTTGAAAAAGCAAATAAAAAAAAAAAAAAAAACGCCAATGTAATAATGTCAAAAATTATTACCCCAAAGGGATAACTATTACACGGTCATTGAATACGCTTGTGATCAAAACGCACCACAGTGGAACAACTTGAGTCAAAATTATAATGTCCACAAAAAAAGTATACACGTCACATTTTTTATACAGTATACACGCTTCCTGTTTCACGTACATAAGTTAAAGCCACATTTGCAGTCATTTGCCAAAGAATGTACACATCCTCTTTCTCTTATACAAGATGTGTAGTGTAGTTTCGGTTACAATAACATCAAATAATAATTAGCATATTCACAAAATTTCCTATTTTTTAAAACCATTACTTTTAGCTCAACATACCGCCAAAAGTGTACCGCCTACCTATGCACATTTTTGGTATACAGTATACAGTAGCATTTACATTTTATAACTTTCATTGTTAAATTTTGAAACATACCACACATGTTGAAGTATGAGCATAAATAATTACAATGTTGTTCACATGAATTGAACAGTAGTAAACAATGCACCTAAACTAACACTTGTTATACAGGGTGGGCCTAAATTGCAATTAAAACTTACGTAACATTAAAAACAGCATTCATTGGGATAATGTCACCGATCTTTAAACGTTAACCTACTTGAACGCATGCAGACCTCGTTAAATGATGCACCCAACCGTTATACCATTAAACGAAATTGGTCTACCATTGCCAAATACACTCCCCTGACAATTATTTTTTTTCATTTTAGTAACAGAAATTGTAAATAACGAAAACTAAAGCCGCCGTTCCGATTTCAGAAACTATTAATTTTGAGTACAAATTAAATTTGGGTTGAAAGGAACTTTTATTGGCTAGATGCCATCATTTCAGAAGATTTTTAAATACTTCCCGAATCTTTTTATTATAAACCGCAAAATCTCGTTGCAGCTTGAGATTCATCATTAAAAAAACTAAAAAAAAGTAGATGATGACCAGTTGATCAGAACATTAAACAATGTCGGCCAGACTAGACATATGACCTTATTTTGAAATGATGAGCGGTGGGGATGCTGGACGCCAAACGACTTTCTCATTGGTCGTTTCCTTGGATTTGCTTTTTCCTCAGTTTTACGATGGGATTGCCTCTCGGTCATTATACAAGCTCAGATTGTCTTAATTTCACGAGTACGGGAGTCTATGAACAAAGGTTTTATTGTGCTCAAATGTTTCCTTGAATCAAGTCGATTGTTGATCCTCCCAGAAATGGATATCTTAAGATGTTTATGGTGGACAGCGTGTCAATTGTTTGCCATGCTTTTGCAGACATTACTGGATAATGCGGCTTAACAACATGGCAATTCGTTGACAAAGGGGAATGGAAATTGATCATTTTATTGCGCGATTAAATGAAGGCTTTACGATGAAAATCAGCACTTAATTAATGATTAAAATGCAAGGGCTTCTTTGAGGCTTTTTTTCTTCAAAACACTACAGCTTGTAACTCTGGTTCTATATACCATTCAGTGGTAGTGTAATTTGAACAGGTAACATTCAAATGTTTTTAAAATGTACTACATCCCACAACATTGCATAGGAGAATTGAAAAATGCCTTTTTTTTTAAACAAGAATTCGTGCCATTTTCATGCTAAACAATGTGTCTAGAAATGCTTACATTAAAAATAAAGTAAAATTAATTTTCACTTTACGCCTCTCTTACGAGCAATAACGTAAGCGTGAGATAGAAATTAGCATTACAAATCGTACCAAGGCATTAAGACAATCATCACCGATCTGGATTAAAGCAATATTTCCTCGCAATCCAAAGTTTGAGAAACCTATCTTGTTAGTCAGATTTAAAAACCAGGCATCAAATCCGTGGTCAAGGTCCAAAACAAGACCAATAAATAAATTGAGGTGATCGTTTGCCCTCCATTGCTGGGTGCACACATGGGTTTTAGCACATAATCCTTTATGCAAATTTTAAACCTACGAATTACGACTGAAAGATTTCTGCGCAGAAGTCTGGGATCCCATTGCATAAATTTCCCGTTGATATCATGTCTTCGCCCCTGATGGTTGCTTAAATACGACATTCTGATAACATTGGAGATTAACCCCACCAAGAATAAATTTTCGTACTCCTCTCCCACCGCTAGGCGACGCCTCCAAAGGCCTGACAACGTAATAGTATTCAAAGACCCCTCCTAAGGTTTGGTTGCCTGGTTCGCCCATTGTGAGGACATATTCCCGCGCCTTTGTCCTCAACAATATCCCCAGTCTAATCCTCCAATGTGTCAAATCGCAGAGAAAAGATGACTGACCGAGCACAAGTTCAAGAAGTAAGCCTACCCAAGGACAAGCCTTAGCGCCCTTTCTTGGCAGCGGGAAGGGGGATGGGCGGGTCTAGGACGCCATCAAAATCCCCTCAACAGCATACGCTGCCTAGGAATTTTGGAACCTTAACAGGAGGGTTGGATCCCATCTTTCAACGTAACACCACCGAAACAGAAGGCAGGGGGATATGGGAATCTACAAACAAGGGAGATTAAGGACGGCCATCTTGGGAGGGGAAATCCATCGACTGCATGCTAAGTCACGCTTTAAGATTTCAAGCACGCTCATAGTATTCAGTGACTGGGCCAAAAATAAACCATCGTCAAATTTGGCGACATGTGTGTTGTAACTGATGTTCAATCAAATATTTTCATGGGAATAAAGTTATCTCAAACACTGGAAATGTAAGCCTGATATCCGTTGCCTAAAAAGCAATGGCAGGATACATGCTCTCACGGTCTAGTATCCTTAAAATCTAATTTGCTACCCCAATTAAATAACAATAAGTTTGAACAAATCAGCATATCGCAAACTTTAAAATAATAAACTTAAATCCATTTCACATATTAATCATAGGGCGCTTATCATACATAATAACAGCACAATCAATTGTCATGGCATAAATTCCTCAAAGAATGTGATAGAACACATAGATACAATAGACTTTTAAGGTGAAAAAATTAAAAGAAATTCACAAGCTCCACAGACAATGGGTGAGCTATCTTCTATAAACCAGTTAAAGATCTTAAAAAACAATTTAACTTGCTGTGTCTTTGGGCAGTGTAAATTTTGCAATTCTAACATAAAATATACAAATTACATACACTAAATACATATACATATCCGGTATTTGCATTAATCCTAAACAATACGAGTACATTTGAAGAAAAATATTTCAGAAAACTGGGTAAAACGGAAGCTTTATAAGTTTCAACGTTCCTATTATGGCCACTCATTACCACAACTGCCCAAGCAGATAATTGGGAATATACAACCGAATTGTCGTTTTCCTGACAATTATTGGTCCTAACGGGCCCGTGGGTGAATCCGGTAGGGTCGTAAACAATTCGGGGAATGTGACCAAGGGGAAACCACATATCAAGAAACGTCCAAAATGTTCACAAGTCTCATACTTCAGTTGAATGGCGTTCTGTTTGTGCTGACCAAACGGTACAGTTCTTAATTGCTTTAAAGTTACACAAGTCAATTACACGCGGTCAAAGGGTCGTTTTCTTTAAGTGGCATTTCCGAAATATTTTGACTTCGCAGAAGGCCTTTAGGGAGTACATAAGCAGACGCATAGTTTGGTCAAAATCAAAATTAATCAAGTAACTTGCCTAACAGTCCTGCACGCAAGTCTACAGTAACAAAGTGACTTTTACAGATGGTTGGACCATTGCAGATTGTAAAAACTCCAGTCCCCTCATTCCCTAACCAACTCGTCTGGAGTTTTTGCACATAAAACACGTCATTAGGGTCTTTTCACGAAAAAAAGATGAATGCACGTCCATGGAGCCAAGACGAAGGTGGCACCCCTCTTTTGAAATGCTTCCCCAAAAGAGGCAACTCCTCGGACTAATATGGTCATCACCTGTTCACCTCAAGGTGGGTGCACCTATTGGCCGACTTGGTTGACAAGGTATTAGAGGACCCTTGGTCAATAAACCTTTGTGAGATAAGAGAAGCACACAACAAAATGGGAACCAGGTGGAAAACTCGAGCTGTTCAACACGAGTTCGGGTCTACTTTCCACATAAAACCGTTGAACAACAAGCGGATTTAACGTAATTTCCGAAGCAAATTCTCGCATCCTTTGGCATTCTTGAAAAATTCCAAGCTTGGGTATTAGTCAAGATGCTATAAATCAAAGGTTTTCAGCCACACGACGACCCATAAGACGGGATAAGTACGTATACGACGGTAAATCCGATTACACAACGAAATGCCAGATTAATTATCCCCAAAGTGTTAATAATCTACCAGCGAAAATTACCATCGATATGAAATTAAGACAATCTTGTAGATTTCTAGCCAAGTTGATTTTGAACTCGGCTTAGTTTGTGGTAGAAGAGATTATTCTAAAATAGACAAGTCTTCCTGTGAACTAAAATCACAAAATAAATAATTAGTTCACTTCCTACAGATTAGCAGATGCGTGTTAATTATCAGAGAAACGACACATTTTTTAATAAATACCGAATGTAATAAATATGAATCAGTTAATGCATAACTGCACAAGTCAAAAGGCTAATACTGTGTTTGTCGCTTTTGATAAACTGCCATTACATTACCATAACAACCATGCAAGATTGGCATTTTTTATCAAATGTAATGATTGACCATGGTTTATAATCACATCGTGATACACGCAGTATCTCTATAGATGTATTTTGCCAAAATCGTGCCAAACATTCACGAGGTCTTCAGGGAACAATCAGATAGAGGTGGTTAATTGGACTATTTTTGTGCAATAATTGAACTTCAATGGTTATAATTGAAGGGAAAATGCAACTGCAAGTTGGCAATTTAGCAAAAATTAGTTGCTCAAATGGCAACATCAGTCACCATCTGCCATTGAACTGAATCTAGATGAGTCATTTTGCACAATTGTATGGAATGATGAAGGAACATTTCGTGCGGGGCCACAAGAGGCGCCCCTGAATGCCTTGCACGGCCCTCCAGCGTGGGTCATTGTTGACCAGCCATAAATCTTGATCCACAGACACGACTTTTCCGTGTAACATCACGAAATGTCGTCTTACCACGGCAAGATTTACACGAAAAATTCATCAGATAAGCGGCTTATCGAAGGGATATCTCTCAGCACATACGAAGGTGCACAATCTGCTTCCAACTGCGACAAACCACAATACCCTAAAAACCCCCTTCCTTTCCATCAAGAATTTCAACATGGACAGCAAAAACCCGAAGACAAGAGAAAATCAAGGTAAGAAATCCAATAGGAGATACCATCGGACACAAGTCTTTTTTATAAAGACTATTCAAAAAAACAAGTTGAATAAAAAATAAAAAAAATGCAGACTGGAAGATTTTAAGACAGACGTGGTTGGAAAAAAGCACAAAAGCGTCGTTTAGGCAACAATCTCCAGGTTAAAAGGAATTGATTAGCCTATTCATCAGATAGTATACATGATGGGTCATTTTTTGTGTGCTTGTTGCCAATTCACAATAACGAGCTAATGCCATGGAAGGCTTCAACATCAAAGACTAAAACTTGGAAAGTGGAATCTTAAACCACTATCGAAGTTCCAAATCACCAAGGGTCAACACGGACGAACTTATATAATATCAGATTTTAAAGAATTTGATACAGTCAGAGTTCAAACCAGAGAGAAAGTTCAAAGGAAAAACCCAAGTAACCGATGGCAGGTATAGTTAAGTTTGCTTTTTTATTCGATATGACGTCAAATAGTCATATTGTCAGCAAGCTTGTATTTAGGAAATTTAATATATTACATTTAAGGATATCAACAACCAGTACCCAAAATGGAAATTTTGGTGTGGGATGTATTTAATCCTGAAAATGAACTAAAATAGCTTGGATTTGAAAGCAAGGTTATCAAGTTCAAAAGAAAAGCACAACTATGACTAATCAACATCAAATGATGAAGTCATGGATATGGCATATTGTAAGCCATGGATAAAACAAAGCATAGTGTGCATTTATGGTAACAATGCTGTGACTAAATAAAAAGCAAATTAACAAGCCTTAAGATGAGGCAAACATAAGAAATAGTGAAAGCTACTCATGACGGCATCATTGCCCAGCTCGTACAACCTTGCCTTAATCAACTAATAGCATTTCGTAATTATATTCATATCTAAGAGCAGTACCACCGTTTATTACCTTGCATTTTGAAACTGGAAACAAGTTTTGATAACAATTAAAAACTTTATTATAAAGTTTAAACTGGTTCTCCAATAGGCGAGGGACCCAGTCATTCAATAGCATACGTTGGTCCATTCACGAATGCCAAGAAAAATGTTTCTAATTCAGTAATGGTCCACTGTAAAGTTACTTTAACCACAGTATTTGATTGTGCAAGGACGATTATTCAGGAAATCCTCCCTGATCCTCGTTAGCTTTTCAACTGGACTGCTTAGCTCAATCAAAGATGGGATCAAATCTCGACAGATGCAACGATTCAATCAAGCGAATCTAGAAGATTAAAGTCATAAAGAATGCTTAAATCGAAGACGACGGTCGAGTGAAGGCTCCCTGATCAAGTATTGAAGGATTACGAGGAATGAAAGACTAGCATTCAAAGGAGTATTTCTGAATACCCAAGGGCAGCTGGCAAAGTCAGCATGCAATGAATCTTAAGTCCATCGAGATCCGCAGGAAATGCTCGCAGAATAACTTGCATGCAGAACTGTTCGGTGTCCAGCATGAAGACTCTTGAACATGACAAGTAACATGGTCCACAATGAACGTGTTCAATGGACGTTCGACGAGGCTACTTCAAAGAAGCTTAAAGAAAGAAAAGACACGAAAATCCTGGCAACTTCCATCCTGGCACTCAACGGCAATCGTCTCCAAACAAAGACAATGGGTTGCAAAAGCCTTCCAGAAGTCAACGACCTTTGGACAATTGGTTTATGCATCCATTTATCAGATGCCAGATGCAGCATAGCATCACTATACGGTTCTTGGCCATTTCTCAGCAACACTAGATAGGCTGGAGATGAGCCACGCCAGATCACTGTAAAAGAGGTGGTTTTTCTGGGAAGGCCAAATACGTCGTGAAATCAATAATTAAGACCGAGAAAATCCTGCATTGCAGCAATTAACCCTTACCAGAAAAGAAAGTGAAGTGCTCGCACAAATGAAGTGATTCTAGGTTCAATGTACGTTAGACTAGTCATGAAAAGAAGAACAAGAAAAAAACAACAAGAAAAAAACTTAAAGACAAGCAAATAGTACAAGTATTCTCAACATTAGCAACACACCAGTACTGCCATTGCCATATGCACTAATCAATGCATATGGACATTATGAGAACTGCACTTATCGCTTTTCTTTGTTCCTTGCTCTACATTCTACACATTTCCCCCTCATCCGTATTTTCAATGAAAGTTACCGAGTCTTGCTCCATTTTAATTATTTTTCAATCTGTGATTATACCAAGCGTGGCATTGGTTGCCATAAAATGTATAAATATAGACGCACAAAGTACGATGGAAAATTACTAAATTGCGTGGCTCGGCTACATCCACCAAGGGCTCATTAAAAGCAACTCTGCCTTGGGCATCTCCCATGCAGACTATACTTAAGTCGACCCTGCATCCTGATTGTGTATTTATAGTCGAGGGGTGGAATTAGATTCATTCAATACAAAGCAGAAGCGCTATTATAAAGGAATTAAGCTTAAAACTTGTAATCAAAAGTACAGAACTGACATGCACAGTCGGAACCCTCTATACATGGGCGCCTGAAAACCTCATACATAGGGTCTTGACATGTTTAGAAACATCGTCACATATAGTTTGCCAGATGTGGTCAAATCACCAGGAAGCTTATAAGAAATCCATTATCAGTAATGATAAATCTTGAACATCTGAATATGTTAAGAATCACTGGCACAGTTAATTAACACCATTTCCCACATTTGGATGGTCATTCCAAGTTATTTATTGACCGATATTGTCCAACCATGATGACCTTCACAAACCGACACCACTGGCTATATCCAGGCCATCCAAAGAGCAGCTCGGACATTACAAGACTCGACCATTGTAGTTAAATATGGGAGAAATTGATCCTCCCGCCTATAAATAATGGATTATAGAGCGGGGGATAAGCAAGGCCAACCCCCAAAACAATTTTACTTCCGACATGAAATATTGATTAAATAATCCCTGGCTGTAGCATTTTTCCTGGTGCATAAATACAGTGTGGACTGCTTATTAAATGTCATTGGCCTTTTCAGCCTGCGAAAATCTGCATCTTGTTTTAATCCCTCCGTCAGCAACACAGCAACAATGGGGCTTAAAGCGCGATAGACCCACATGGAGAAACCGATTTCCCATAATTTTGATTATGCGCGATATATGTATAGGAACCAGAATGAAAGACCAATTGAAATTTCACACAAAAGGCCTATATTTGTCCTGTGCCCGCATAAAGGATTCATTCAACCCTTGCTTTTCATTCCCTTTCTCTCTACGCTTTCCAATAGAATCCACTGAATAACGAGCAATAAGCATGGCGATAACAACAATTATTTTGACATTGGATACAGTAAACGGTTGCAAACATTATTCCACTGTGGAGTCATTACAACGTATTGCTGCTCTAAACAAGAAAATTCACCACATTCATGAGATTCTATACGTTATCCCATGGTAGCACTACAGGGTGAGTATGATATATTAAATAGTACAATCACTGGGTTTTCTATTGGAATTTTAAGACATTCTCGTCTTGAAATTCTTTGTAGCAATTGCAATGATTCACATCAGTTTAAGGTTTGACAGAAGTTCAAGAGCTTCAAAAACGCTCATGCTTGTATGTACTAAACTGAATAATTTCAACTTAAATTATACAAAAAATATTTCTCCTAACATATTTGCCTTTTCGGTGCATGTTGAGTCTGCTCAAATGCTAAATACCCTTGACTTGATAACGTTCATGAATGAGCATTTATAAAATTCAAAGACGAGATGAATTACATCAAAGAAGCAATTCAAGAAAATCCTCTTAAAGCAGTTATTGCCATCGCTGGATAAATAGTCCTTTAGGCTCTCAAAGATTGTAGGTGGTCTAAAAGAAACTGAAATATTCTCAACGTGCATCTTAGCCTTATTTCAACAACCATTATTTAAAAAAGTTCGGATAAATCATACATCTCACGACAATTGACCACACAACGCATAATCTGCCTCTTATGATCAAACAACTTAAAACCCATGCCCTGAAATTTCAAGAAAAAATAAATCGTCTTGACTTTTTTATAGAAACGACTAATACTGTGTTAAGGAGTGCTTTTAAGCGTTTTTAAGTGCACTTAGGGTTGACTCGGGAGGTTTGCATCGCTTTTTTTTCCTCTTATTAACCCCAACGGGTCAGTCATTGGCAATGACCCAGTAACATTGGCTTTTATGTGTGTGCATCTTAAAACAGCATTGAAGCAGACATAAGGTTCCGCCGATTAAACTACTGTGAATTTGCAATATAAAAGGAGGGCAAGGGGATGAAACGGTAGAAGCCGTTCAAGATCACTGAAGGTTCAACTTCAAACTACAACGTATAAAAAGAGGGTGACACGACAATGCCAGCAAGGTAGTACAAGAATTTCAGACGGAATGATAGGCAACCGATAAAGTTTCAACAAATTGCTAAGACTTCTCAATATATGAGACTGACGCCATGACAATGAAATCAAGGCATGTAGGGAAACAAAAAAAAAATACGGTGAGATCAAATCACAGGCACCACATTTTATTTAAAATGTTCAGGTGCCAGACTAAAGTAAGGTCAACATAAGGATTGATAACTGAAAAATGCTGAGTATCGATCAACTCCGACCATTGGCTCTTTTTTTTGTTGAAAATCTGTGCCAGCTATGTGTGAAAAAAACAAGTTAGTCAATCTGCTGCCAGAAAGTTCAGGTGGCTTACCGTACTACCACTAAGCTACCGTTGTGGTACACAAACGTCAATGAGATGTTAACCTGGCCTACACCCCAAAAAGAGCCACAAAAACAACTGGGCCAGTCATTAGAGCACCCACCATGCAGACCAGAGGGTACGCACCTTGAAGCTAACATAAAGTTGAGCAAGGGAAGTAAGGAAGAAAAAAAAAAACCGACCCATTTCACGAATTTAGCCAACTTTAGGTTCACGTTTAATGCTTATTCATAGCCAACCATTACCTCCTTAATAAGAGGTTACAAACAAAAATGCTCCTGCAATTAGGGATGACAAACAAGAGCAAACCCTGTAATTAAGGATGCAGAATGGGAATTAGCATAAAAGCAAGTTTCACCTGATGCACAATGGCTCTTCTTCATAAAGTCTTGTTTTACGAAATGAAAAGAGGCAGGAAATTCGCCGAGTTAGTCAAAAGACGAGCATTTAAACGGGTTTCCTTTGTAAACTTAGCACCGTTTTTGTATGTAGCCTACTGACATTCGCAATTTGCGAACAATTAGGGTTAATCGTAATTAGTTAGTGCATGGAACGCAACGGAGCATCCTCAAGTTGTTTTTTTATATTCAGGGAAGCTGTTTGTATCTATGGAAACGCACTAAATCATCTAATGTAATCCAAACACATGTTCTTTTACACTATTGAGGATTTTCTAGCTGGGAGAACCACTTGCTCATATATCTGGACAAAGACATTATTTTTGGAAATAAGGCAATTGGAACGTTTTGTGTGGATCTGGATGGTCTGTGCAATGAAAGAAATCGTTTCTAATTAGCAAATTCCATTGCTATCATCTATGGTTTAATCTAGGTCTCCATTTATATCTACTTAGCACATTATAGGTTTCTTAGCAAAATCTGGGGTCGTTCACGAGGGAGAAAATTGACAAGCAACTGCAAGGGAACTGTAGGGACACTAACAATTTCCATATACCGAAATTGCTACTTTAATTACCGAAATCTCCACAAATTAAATTAGTTGCGAAGCATGCAGATCTCATTATGGCTTTCTCTCTCTCTCTCTCTCTCTGGTCCTGGAATTACCAACTCGCCAGAGCGCTTGACATCGGCTTATATGTCGTGGAAATCCTCATTAAAATATAATAATCTCCCCAAATCCAGGAATTGTTTGACAATAGTCCCAGGAGCCATGGATGGGGGGACCTCCGGTGCTCAACGGATTAAACGATAAGGGATAACGACGAGGGAAGAACGACTGTATACCAGTGATGTCGTATATACCAGAAACTAATGCCACAGTACTTTTGCCATCACATTAACACCACCATCAGGGATATATCCAGCAAGCCATCCAACGCTATTAGGAAATGAATAATTATTGTTGATAAACGCCTGAAAGCGACACGCTCTTATACTATATACATGATGGTTTCTTTTCAACTGAAAGCGTTCAATATGTCTGATCGATAAGGGTTCTGGGGCTGCTCTGCAGTTGAGAAGACAATATAACAGCCTTTTGCAACAATAAGGTCTTGCCAAAACCACAGTCAAGTGGGGCAAAAACCCAATATACCGTTATGTTGCTGTACCCAAAATCATCTCCTTAAGTTTTTTTCCAATACGAGAGTGCAGTATACCATATTATGCTAATTATGAATTCTAAGAAATGTTGATATGTAAATACTCGCTGTACTATATACTGTTCTCAGACTTACCTCGCTTATGCAAAGTTTCAACCATGACTTTGAAAGTAAAACGTCTCACTTACCTAGAAAGAAAAGGGAAGAAATTAATGACACTATTCAGTTTCATTTGCAATAAAACTAATTCAATTTTATACAGTAAAAACATATTTAAAAATCCCACAAGCTGAATTGGCGCCAAATGCATGTTTACCACAATATGGTTGTTTCGCATCAGATAGCAACTAAAACAATGCAAACACCCAGAATTAAGTCCAATGCATCTTTAGAAAACGTGTTGCAATAGCAATCCACGACATCCCAAAGTGGTTTAGGCTGCGTGTTTCCACACGTACTGCTGGAATGAAATTAATGATTTTTCCGTCGGTAATAATAAGTGCATTGGCCACAGATAAAGCAGCACAACAGCGAGGGAAAGAGATGGTGGACCGGGGCATCGAAAACGTCAATATTTCATATAGATTGTGGAGCAAACAAGAAAACCACTTGGCCAGGTCACCACAAAACAAGGCTCGGTTACCCCCAAGAGTCAATGGCGAAATGAGCTAATTTCTTGTTGGATGCTAATTTCCATTTATTTCAAGCTGGACCCGTGATAATCAGCCCATATATCCGTTGAACATAAAACGTCCATTAATGCTCGCGTCAATTTGATAACGGCTGAATTCTGATGCACATGCAATATGGCAAGCCAAATGGGAAGACCACGTTTACGATGCATTTTTTCACTCCCAGAGTATAATTAACACACACTTGTCAACATTTCCGTCTTGCGCTTGCAATGTCATTAGAGACAATATTTGGGGAGGATTTCTCTCACACAGGTATAAACAGGTGAGGTAAACTAATATTGCTTACAAGGGCAGGGAGTTGAGTTTCCTCACCCATGGCTAACACACTAAGGTTTTATACTCTCAGGTGTATTCAGATGTTCGTGATATTGAAAATTTGTATATGGGACATGGCATGAAGTCCAAACCATAAAAACAATAAAATGCTGTAAGTTGGAACTTTGAAGACACAAAGAGAACAGCTTTGGTCCATACATAAAAACAAAAATGACTGCTTTCACGTCCCAGGTCTAACTCAACCATGATTTAACAGTCAAGCTACACAACAGCAACTACATGAAAATATTGATCAACTTGTCATCTGAAAATCTCTAAAGTTTGCACCATCCAATCAAACTTTGCCAATGTCTCAAAGTGCGCAATCAATAAAGTTAAACGCACAATTTTTGTAACGTTTTTCACTACACATACGAGTAAATTTAGCCAAGCATCACCAAATCGATACTTTCTAACCAGCAATTAATCATAGAAAATGCTATGCAACGCGTACAAGGGATTTAAAGTCGGCTTAATGGGCGGCCATGGGCGCTGCACGACGCTCCTGTCAACGGCTGCAAACGCCCATCTCGAAACTGCTAAACAGGGCGTGGACGATTATTTAATAGTGAAATGCCACCTTGTTTATTCCAGGTCGTCAAGCTGAAATGTTGCTAGCATATTTCTCTCCCTCCCAAATTAAATATATCCACACCATTCGTACAAATAAACACTCCTTTCGTTAATGCGGTAGTCTCGTTATGGGGCATCAAATGCATGTTAAGTATACACCATTTATCAGGAGCAAGTGTAGGTAGCGCTATCAGCTTCAAGTCAACCAAACTTTCTAATTTACATATCCAGATTATCAGCTAAAATTTTAAAAAATCATCAAATTGAAATCGGATATTATATACTCTTGCTTAGAGTCATTTATCACTAATTCATTTCAACCAAATTTGGGTTGACCGTTGGCAATTTGAAAGATAATTGAAGCATATAAACGTCAAAAGCGAGCTGAAATTTATACATACTAACAAGGAAAATAAAATGCATATTGAAAGCATAATTAAACGTAATTACTGTCATGCCATGTCATGATTTACAGTATTATGTTGGCAATGAATATCGTTTGTTTTCATTAATTAAAGCATTTTTAAAAAGTGTAAATTGGGGTTTGAACACATTACAAACTGTTTAATATGCAAGCTTTGATGTTTTAATTACTATAGTTGCTAAATATTCTTAAATAAATATTGTTGATAGCATCTCATTATCGTTTTACAATGACATTTAGCAACAGCAAAAGCAAGAAGTACTAGCTAATGGCAGGTAAATAAAAATTCAAATTAAAAGCAATAATATCCACATCATCAGAACAAAATACCACATTCAAAAACATAACTTTGACTACGTTTCTTAATCCATCATTGAATATATACGTTTTTGTAATCTCGCTAAAGTTACGTTGTTATGGCCACAGACTTCAAACAGTAATAAAGTTGAAAACCACTCCCTTGACATCGTACTTTCTTTAAGTCTAAATTGCCGAGTCTATAAACCTATGGTTATTTAGAAATACAATGAAAAAATGAAAAGGATTTTTTAAAAACTTAATAGCGACATCAAAAGCAAGCGCTAATAATTTCTTTGAAATGCTAATATATATATGCAGGTGTATATATGTGTTTCCCAGAAAGTAAACCTAAACTTATTTCAAGAAATTCGATCGATAATTATACACACAGCTGTGCATATACCAAGAATTAACAAAAACTGGAGAAAAAAAAATCGATTAACCTTCATGCTATTAATACAGTACACCGCCTAAACCAATTGCTTTGTCAGTATACGAAAAAAAAAAAAAATACTGACACATAACAGTCAAACTTCAAATTTAAAAAAATGGTACATAATTAACAATCTATAAGATAAAGCAAAGTCAAAGCATAGTTTCCACACATCTAACAAAGACTCTTAAGAATCTTTACTATACTTTGCTGTGGCTTTTTTGAAACTCTCACCGATCATATTTCACTGTTAAGATATATAAAAAGGAGCACATTGAACTAGGCAGACCACCCGTCAGTCAGTTCAAGAACTATTTATTCCCAGATTGTTCTTGACCGAGAGTGGCCGCAACAAAGTGCCGGTCATGGTCAGCATATTAAAATGCGCTTCCTTAACTTGATACAATCTCTATACCGTGCATTCATGAATGCTTATTTTAAAAAACGAGAAACGTGTATAACAATACAACTTCAATAAGTCGAGAGTGAAATGAATGGAAAAGGCAAATAAGTTATCGCACAATCAGACAAGCAAATTAACGTCACCCGAAATGAGCTATTTCATAAAATATGGCAGCCTCCAGCCTCTCTGCAGATGCCTCAACAACTAAAACATTGTGCACAATCTGTTCAAAACTAAATATACAGGTATGAACCCAAGGGATCCAATGGGGGTAACATTAAGTAAAGGGAAAAACATACACTTTTTCTTTTCGCATACTCTCGTTTCCTGCTAAGCAAGTGTTTTCACCCTATTTCATCTCACGGCACAACAATTTTATTACAGGTACATTTTTAACTTATCTGCTATACGACAGATACATGATATACAAATATGGAATTAAAAGTAAGAATATGATATTTGACAGGATTCAAATTATTAAGTTCAGTTACATTTAGTTACTGTATTAAAAACTAAAATGAACAACGTTAAAACACTTAACTGCTATTGGACAAAATTACAATTACGTTTCTTTGGAATTCATCGAAAAACTCGTTATACTTACCATAAAACGTGACCATAAATCGTGAAAAGGCATTTTTATCAAAATAGCACAAACCGTGAATTTCAAGAAAAAACGCCAAATCCCATTGTAAAACAATCGCTGGCAGCGCATTGCGTTTGCATATTTTCTATGTGGGTCAATTAACAAACTTTCGTTTTCGTGAACTACTTAGAAGCCATAATTAACGAATTGTTTGGCTTTCAAACGAAATTACCTTTTACGTTATTAAAACGCAGCCAACATTTGAATACAAATGCATTTCCACGCCGAGGGTGGGTAACACCCCTCGTTAGCATACACATCCAGTTATACGGTGGAAAGTAATAGAGGTGCTAGCATACAACAGAAACTTGTCACATGTCCTCAGAACCATAGCCATGTGTAATTTACACGTGCAGGCGCATATAAATGCGTATAAGCACACATAATATAAACAACGCTTATGACGAGCATCGTATAAATACGAGTGCTGTATACCATCGAATATATGCCGCTTAATGCATACCATCATACGTGGTCGCCATGGTTGTATAAATATTTGCATAAAGCGCCTAAGCAGCATCGTGCTGTATTTTAAAAATTAAAAATGTCCAACTGTTTACATTATGCATGAAAGGA
>JAQGAE010002652.1:0-17025 GCA_034696685.1 Julus scandinavius | reverse complement strand
ATTTTTATTTAATCTCTTTTGGTTTGGCTGCAATTGTGTTTTAAAATTTCACCCATTGAAAGTGATAGGGTTGTGATCCAGCTTAAATATTTATAACAATAAATTTACAAAGGAAATCAAGTAGGCCTCTAATGACGCGTTTACCTGAGTGGACGAAGTGCGGGATCGCCCCATCATATTTCCATAAGGATCGAACAGGTCATCGTGAGACTGCGGCATACCGGAAGCAGAGGGTTTTCGAGGCTCCATAATAGTAGGCATAGGCTCTTTGGTGGAAGCAAAGTTTGAAGAGGAAGTGTCAGCAAAGGGATCGAACACTTCAGAAAAAGTCGTTGAAGGGGGCTTTGCATCAATGCCACCTTTCGATTGGATAAGCGGAGCTCCAGAACTCAAGAGATCAAAATTACTCGGCGCTCTTGAAGGAAGGCCCATATTTAAGCCTCCGTCATTGCCGTTTTCCCCTCCAATATCTAACAAAGAAATGCCTGCGGCAGCCTCGTTCACACCAGATTGATGCGCAGTATCAGTTCCTCCGAGATTTAACAAATCGATACTTTCTACACGAGGATAGTTTTGTAACTGGGGTGGTTCAGCACCATTTACCTGTTTACACGAACAAATGCGAGAAGATTATTATAATTTATAATAATAAATCAGCATTATCAAACAGATAAAATGTAGTATTTAATACGCCTAACCTCATCCTTTTCCTGATTTTCAGAACTTGCAGCTTCATTCTGTTCCCAGTTCAAGGAGGACATGAAGGAAGTCGGTGTCGTTTTTTCAGCATTTGAAATGCAAGATGGTGGAGGTGGTCTTGGGGGCTTTTTAATAGGAATTGATTTCTTACAATGACCTATTAGAAAAAAAAAACAATTTTGGAAAGGAACACAAAACCTAAGTATTGAATAAAAAATCCCAATGTGATATCATGTGACATGCACATGACGGATGTAATATAGCATATGGTGACCGGAGGTTTCCGCACAGGAGATTCTCCCACATTGAAATTGTACGGAACCTCGTGAAGGCTCAAGGGCCCAAAAAAGTGTATTTTTCACAGATTAACCTATAAAAAGGGTCTCTCAAAAATATGTCATATAACATACGTCTGCAGTGGCGAGAAAACTAAGTCTTTTGCGGCAAATTCGTGTTTGCAACAAAAAACTGTGATTATGGTATAACGTCAAGATTTCTTGGCATTTATAGTATAACAGAGGGAAAACTTTGTGTTTAACTGTATTACTATGAGAAAAAATTGTGTTTACTGTATTACTACGAGAAAACTTTGTGTTTACTGCATTACTACGAGATAACTTTGTGTTTACTGTATTACTACGAGAAAACTTTGCGTTTACTGTATTACTACGGGAAAACTGTGTTTACTGTATAACTAAGAGAAAAAATTGTGTTTACTGTATTATTACGAGAAAACTTTGTGTTTACTGTATTACTACGAGAAAACTTTGCGTTTAACTGTATTACTGCAAGAAAACTTTGTGTTTACAGAAAACGAGCCTTCATGAGCCACCATACAATTTCAATGTGTAAATATCCCTGAAAACTCTAGTATATATAGTTTTCATATCCAGTCAAGGTGCTTTGGACTTACCCCCAAAACTTGACAAAACATGTTCTTCTTCCTCTTCAGTTGAAAACAGCAGTTGAGGCATCAGTGGTTCTGCACATTCATCCCAGGGAACATGTTCGTTGCAGGCCTTGGGACGTTCGTTGGGCGTTACTTTAATGCCGACATCTACTCGAAAACCTTCTAAATATCGATCGGCTTCTTCGATGCAATCAATTTCTGATCTGTTACAGATAGGAGAATGTTATTCAAATAAAATGCTGCTAAAACTTGGATCCATTTGCAAGTATTCAACACTTACTTTGAAAAAGTAAGAAGCTCTTGCTCAGATGGAATGAAACCAGTATGAAACTGAACTTGGACCATACGGATGGCCGAAACCCTTCCTTGAACTTTGCTTCCAAGAGTAGAGCGTGCATGATGCATCATTATAGTGATGTCTCCACAGCAAGATAAACTTAGTGGAATTGAAATTTGCTTGTCCTGTACATTGAACACCCTAAATACATTGAAGAAAAAAGAAAAAAATGTTCAGTTTCAGAAGAAAACACGTTGCAAAGTCATTACTTTTGATAATATTATTTGATTATATAATATAAAAACCTTAAACGCTCATATTCTTGAGATGTTGATAGAACTCTATCATCACCAACGTAGATTTCAATAAATGGTCGACATCCATCCCTGATTTAAATATAACAAACAGGCAATTAGCAACGTAAAGAAACAAGCGTGAAAGACAACAAATATAAAACGAGACAGTAAATTACCGAAGTTTCGTAAAAAGGGGAACCGGTTGTACGTTAAGAGATACAAGAAGTACGGTCTGATGATGAGGTACAATTGGCCTTTCCAAAGATACCATTCCACATATATATTTCAAATATCTGCAAATGCAAATAAAAAGTAAAATATGTTTAGTACAAAAATTCTGTAAAATGTTGACGACTCGTAGAAAAATTAGTAGGGATGCTGCGGAGTAATGCTGTGAAGCATGCCAGCCTTCACTGCGGGAGCGACAGTGCTCTCGCTCTCACTCACAGTCTGGCGTGCGCATAACAGTCAAATATCGCGCCGCTGGAGCTGTGAAACACACAGTCCCACACAATTTTTTTTTTCATTAACTGGGGAATGTCTAAAGAGTTAATTAAATAAATTAAAGAATAGATTAAGAATAAATTAAATTAGAATCAATTAAAGAAAAAAGGACTCATTGTATTAAATGTTATCGATAATATCAAGTGATAGGGGTTGCTGCAGTTCCACAGTGCCTATACATGAGCCGCCACTGGTTGAAACACAAATACATCCCAAGTTAATTTTCCAGAAGAATTTACCTTACAATATAAAGCTTAAAATAAAATTTTGGATAATATAAGGAACACTAAATTAATACATACAGGTTTAATAAAGTTAAGATGTACGTAAGTTATATATTCTAAAATGTAGCTTATTCAAAAAACTCGCAATAATATTGTAATATTTCTTTTAGTAGATATATCTACCATATGGAGTAAAATAAGTACCATATCAAATAAAAGCTATTATTGATATTTGCATTTTTAAAACATTATCAATTGATAAAAACCTTTGCTGAGAAGGACAGAGGCCAGGTGGACTACGTCTAACTGCAAACATCTGCAATGCATCCTCAGGAGTGGCAAACAGATGACAGTAGATAAGGAACGCACAGACTAGAGTGGCCGATGATGCCTTGCCATCCTGAAAAAAAAAACATACCAAAAAAGTTGTAGCATTTTGATATTCCAACAGCATCCAATTATGTTGAATAATAAAATACTTACCAAACAATGAACAATACAAACATTTTGCTGATTTTGCAATAGCCATGAGCCCATACTCTGGCACAGCTTGAAAAGTGATCTAAGTGTTGGTGCCCTCCTTGGCACCCAGCTGCTATCCATAACCTAACGAGAATCCGATAGTCAAGAAATTGCTAATGCCACAATATTAACAGCAAAATAATTTCTGATTGCCAAACTACTCACGTGGCCATTAAATTTCGATGGTGGATAAGACCTTCCAGAAACATTGTAGATGAAATAGTGGTTGCCATGCCTAGTATCCAGCATTCCTTTTACATCCTCTACATGATTCCGGTAAGCAGACTCGAGCCCTTCTGCAGGAAACGACATTGCTACAAAAAAAAACACGGAATTAGGAAAGGCTAACAACAAAACTATAAACAATTAAACATCACGATGTAAAACAACACTAACCACCCACTCTGGACGTAATATAGTTGAAATCCAAATCCGATCTAGCAATGGACCTTAAAACAATGATAAACAGAAAGTATGACACATGTTGAGACTCGTACTGGAGAAAAAAAACGACGCTTACTGCTGTACACTCTGCATCACTTTGGATGAAGTATCTCGAAGATTTTTTAAGATGTTACCGGCTCCACCTCGCAACGAAGTAAAGAAGCTCGAATTGGATTCCATCATAGGTTGCTGATTCTGGGGAATTTGTGCAGGTGGTGGCTGAGAGAGGATCTCTGGAGAATGGGCCTGAGCGGTGTTGGGGGAATTGGCCATTGGATCTGGGTACACCCTGGTTTGCGGCTGGGGCAAATTACCTACAAAATGCCATAATTATTACATAGTGCATGGAAAATTCAAACACAAAATATACGTAAAAAGCATTTTTATACCAGGACTAGGTGTATTGTTTTCTCTACTGCATTGTCCAAAAGGCAAATGGTCATTTAATTTGATCTGTCTTGCCTGCCCAATTTCTTCCAATCTTTCTACCACATCGTGGATGGTAGGACGTTCCTTTGGATTCACCTGGAGCATCCCATCTAATAGGTACGTAAAATTATTAACAATGACCAACAATGTAAAGATGGAATATATGATGCCTCGGGTTTTAAGTTTGAAGAACCATAAAAAACTCACGTATGAGATCATGAAACACTTCATATTTAGTATCTGAAGCGGGAATACTATAGTTGCCATTCAGGATGCGGAGTTTAGCAGAATCCTCAAAGGGATGTTCGTTGAAGCACAATGTGAAGAGTAGACAACCTAATGCCTATGAAACAAAATAAATATTATAAAACAAAATACATTTTATTTCAAAAGATTATAAGATTGGAAGAGAGAGTTTATTAAACTTAATTACCCAAATATCTACAGCCTCGTTTACAGGATAGTTATTGTAAGTGTCCAACATTTCAGGTGCACGATACATGGGAGTTGTTATTTTTGCCATCTACAAATAAATAAATTGTCAGGTCATTTTTTTGGATTTTGCATCACAAAGATTGTAACAGACATACAATAACAATATGCAATCACCTCATCTTCCAAAATGCTTCTTTGAATTGCACTCCATGACATATCTGGATAATAAGCATTCGTCGTGGCACTTCCAAAATCGCATAGTTTTATGTGACCCGTGGAGCTAACGAGCAAATTCTCAACCTGAAGAGCAAAATTGATTGATACCAAATTATTTCAACCAATAGATACTTATGGAGGAGATTTCGGAGATGTCAATTACTTTTAAGTCTCTATGTATGATGGGAGGTTGCTGAGAATGCATATGCTGAACAGCTTTACAAGTTTGGTAAAATATCTGAGCAATGGACTCCAAGAGCAACGGTTGTTGTCTTTGTCGCACTAAATCAATAAGTGGACCACCTGCAAACAACAATCATTAAACAATTAATGATAAATGAACCCTTACAATCAAAACTACAAAAATGGGAGAAGTATATGAAGAAATCCACCTGTGCAGAGCTCTGTCAGTATCAGATATTCCATCCTATTACCATGGGCTCCATTTTCTTTACCAGAGCAGGCACTGTGAAATTTTATTACATGTGGATGATCGCCTAGTTTTTTCTGATACAATCAGTTAAAGACGATAACCACGCATTTCAAAAATCATCAGAACTTGAAAAACAACGCAAAAAAAGGATACAAGAAATGAAATTTCTTGGCGGATGACTTTTCCAGAATCTTCATCTGCTGCAATGAGTCGCTATTGGGGAATGCAGATGGCACAATAATTGTTTAAATCAATTCATGATTTTATGTACATTATGTAACCTAAGAATTTTAAATGTACTTTATTTACTTTTAAAGCATACTCCCTGCCTGTGGACATATCTTGAGCCACAAATACAAAAGCAAACCCTCCTAAAACGCAAAGAAATACAGATATTAATGCTGAGAATACTGGAGTAAGCTGGAATTAAAGCAAAGCAAGTTGCTTTAAATATGTGCCTGGTAACATCTGTGGATCCATTAATACAAAACTTTTCGCGCAAATCCTCATCGTTAATGACTTTAACAATACCCCAGTGGAAAAGGACACTGTATATCTATTTATAAACGAATAGTAGGAGGAAAATACTATCGACTTTCACTGAAGGGTAATAAAGATAAGGTTCACTTCAACTCTTGCCTTAAGCCTACTTGTACGAATCCATAGAGCCCCAAATCATTGTTGTAAACACACTGAACGCAAACATTTAATACGAATCATTATACCTTCAGCAATAACTCTTTTAACTCTAAGTTTGGACGATCCCAACTCGACAAATTGGCCAACGAAATCATTATCTTCTCTCGGATTGGAACTGCTGAAATAGCCAAGGGCTGAACGGAAGAGATCTGTCATATTTGTTCACGCTGTTTTTGGACTAGGAGGCGATGATTTCATACAGTTATTTTACTGGGGTGAGACATTCGAACTGCCACATTATATCGCGAAAAACAAACAGAATACCGTAACATAACACATATTTAACTGGCTTGTATTAAAATTTGACCCCGAAAATCCTCCGACGCTGTCACCTGTTTTTGCTCCACCGGCAGTGCAGCGATGCAAAAGTTTCCTATGCTGTCATGTCCCTAGCCCAATAACATTTGCATAACGAATATATTTAGATTCAGTTTAATTTATTTCGGATTTGTGCTGTTGTGCACCTGTTTCGATGTAGCAGATCGATTAATTATGTTATTAGACAAATTTTATCGAAAAACAATTTTAACGGATGCAATGAAAGGCATATGGGTATTGACAAAAGCTTGTTTGTTTAGAACTGTTGCATCATGGATGATATTGTGATAAAAAATGGCGGCAATTGCGAAATAATTGTTGTGGTTTAATAACTTAATTTCAATTAAAGTAAAGTTCAGATTTATTGGAAAAAAACATTATAATTCGGTATTACACTTAGGCTGTTATTTAAATTCTTCATTACATAATATGCATACAGTAAATTAGTGTGTGTATTTTGTACAGTATACAAACACCAATCAGTGTATGAGTATGATTATATTGAATGTTACGAATAAATTTGACCAAACTTTTTACCCATCACTATATATTATAAAAAATTTGAAATAAAACTTTCATAGAATATATAATACAAAAAGATGCAAATAATACATTGTAGAAAAAATATAAAGTACAGTTTACAAAACACCAAATAACTTTTCAACAACCGTGTAGTAAAATTCAATTGTTGAAGACTAGCAATTATAACAGTAATAATGAAGTTAAGAGTAATTTTTATGTCTTTTTCAGTTCATTGGTTAGCTGCTAAAAGTCCAAATCAATTTTCCCGCTACAATATGTATGGCGCTTCAACAAACGTCTCTTCTAATTGTAGCGTTGTTCACGAGATGGCGTTTACAATCTTAGGGGTCTTTCATAAACAACGTAAAAAACAGGAACTTTAAACTAAAAATATTTATATTCGAGTTTTGACACAATATTTTCTTACTGCTTGCAAGAAATTATATTAAAGAATATTAAAAGATATTTGCTGTAAAGAAAAACAAAATAACACCAAAATTATATGAATTTTGAAAATGGGATAATATGATTTTTTTATATACATATTTATATGAATAAAATATAACAACGCAATTTCATTGACATTCTGTAAGATCAATACTTCAGCATCATCACATTGCTCTAGTATAAAAATAATAATTCGATTTTTCCAATTATATCACATGTATGTGTAATAATTATTTCCACAAAAAACGAATTCATACATTTCTTAATCCTCACATGGCCTCGAATCAGAGTTTAAAGCGTTTGATTAACAAACATACCACGTTCTTGCACTCATATAAAATGGTAAAAAATGAAACATACAGTGGGGTCATAAAGTATGATTTGAGTCGTTATCTTGTTTGTCCTGCATATTTAAATTTTCCATTCTTTCTTCAAGTTATCCTGCAAAAGCTTCATATACATTTTTTGCAGTAAGTGTACTCTCAATAAAAGTAACGTTATCGACATTATTTGATGATACAGAGCCCTAGATCACGACATGTTTACTTCCATGTTTTACTGTGACAGGCACTTTTCCAAGTGTGGATTTTTTGGTATTTGACACACATACCTGCTACCATCACTCCCAATAATACTGAACTTGTTTCATTAGTGAACAAAATACTTTCTCAAAAAGTCATTGGTTTATTAAGATGTTCCTTAGCAAAGTTGAGTTACTTCACTCTGCTGGTCAAGCTAGTGAATGGTTTTATCTTCGCAGCTCGTATGTGGTAATTGGTCCTGTTCAGTATATTCTTAACTGTACTTTTGCTCACTTGTTGTTTTGAAGTCGTAATGACCATATTTACCAATTCCTGGGCACTTGTGAAGGGATGTTTCAGGACATGTTTCACTGTAAAGCGTCCTAGACGCTATTAAAATTCTTTATGACCTCTCCATTGTTCGTTTCTATGAAATAATTATATTTTGAACTTTCTTTTAGAACATAAAAGAAAACAATTTCTAAAAGCGATCAGCTTCACTTATTACATTTATTCAAATTTTGGATATTTTGTTACACTTTTATTCAACATTTCACAATAATTACGGTTGATTTATATAAACACATCGCTTACCAGGTTATGACTTGTATAAACGAGGCCAGCGGATAACAACAAAGGTTAACAATGGATTTAATCGAATTGAAAAACAACAAACACAATAATCATTTTTGTAAAAGTAGGGCTAGGTCTTCGAATTGTGACTGTCAGCCTAGAGCGCCATGTTTGTTATGCATCACGCAGGTCTACTCATATTGCATTTTAAAATATAAGGGGATAAAAAATCCATAATAACAATAATAATAAGAGCGAAAATAGGTAAAGGTCATCAGGTAACTGCTGTATTTTTTTTTTAATTTTCCAACACATCGCCCTTCTCTCAAAACCCACGCGCCTTCAAAATAATGCATTTCATTAATGGCGTCTCGCTTCCCCGTGTTCATGTCCAAGAATTTTTTTGTAAATACTGAGCACTGCAATTAATATTTCAATTTGCAGTCAAGGAAATACCATTGACGAAAGTGGAGCAAACATCTCGACTAAATCCTCGTAAAATTAGTAAGGAAAAGAAGGAGGGGGGAGAAAAACCCTGATAAAATTAAAACACGTTGATAAGGATTGAAAAGGAAGTGGTTATTCGTAGTTGACCCGAATGTTTTAAAATCCTTTCTTTTTAGCCTTGAAAGGCTTACTTTTTACGACACAATCAGGAAAATGTTTGTGACTCACCAAGGCCAATGGACTCAATGACAATTAAGCCCGAATTAAATTGTATTGTGTTATCGATTGATTGTTTATATCCCGTGTTTTTGGCCATGTAGACAAATAAACAGACTTGTAATTAAAATAACACTAATCTCAGTGACGTGTGCGGTTGTTTCATTATCAGGAAATAAATGGATGGTGACCATTTTTAATGGCCCTATTGCAGCATATGTAGCGTTTCAATACGGACCTGATACAAGTTTATACTACCATAAAAGCTTATAATTTTCTGTTTACCACTAGTTTTGCAATTGCAACAGTGGCCATTGAAGTTGGAAGTTGGTAGCTGAGTAGTCTTTGGATGCTGGAATGGCCCAGGAATGCAATACTACTGAAATGTATATTGTACTCCATGGGCCCACTGGGTCTCAATATATCTGTTGCCAGGATACAAAGAAGGCCCAATCCGCCCATCCACAACTAATGTGGCCATCAGTTAATTTGTTTCAGAAATAAATACAATTTAAAAAATACATAATAGAAAACGAGTACAATGAATTTTTTCAAAATAATTAATTTTTTGTGAAAAATAAATGTACAGGGTGGTTACCAATAAAAAAGAATCCTTTTTCAGAAATTCGTAACTTTTTTGTTTTTAGGAGGGATTACATTTACAACCCAATCCTTTTCAATGGGTCGGGTTTGAAAAGATACTCACAGTTGAATGAGGGAGGTTTGGGTGAGGGTGAGACTTGTTTGGGTTGGCTTGATGGGTCGTTTTTCACTTTGAAATGGTAGATTTTGAAAAAATAATATACAAGTTTGAAAAATGTTCATGAGTTTGCACATGTTGCCAGCAGGTGGCAGCATGAGATAGGCAAGTTGTGAGTGAAAAAATTCAAATAATAATTTAGTAAATATTAATTTAAAAAGTCTACTACAATAGGGTGAAAGGTGGCAGATGGGGCCCCTTGCTGATTTGTTGAGCAATTTTAAATAATTATTATTTTTATTTAAACTTTTTTTGTTTGACTGTGAGTGTCTTTGCAAATTTGACCTATTGAAAGGGATAGGGTTGTAATCCCCCTTAACTCTCAGAGAATGGAGGACACTAAGTACAAATTGAAATACAGTAGAACCTGTCTAAATTCATACTCTTCAGACCGGTGAAAAATATGCTTTTAGAAATGTTCATTTGCATGCACATGTGTTTCCAAACCGGGACCTGCAAATTTTATGCTTTTAAAGAGGTTATTCATTTACACAGGATGCATGTAGATAGGTTCTACTGTTTTGTTTGTACGTTTGTTGCCTATATTTGTGCAAAATTGGATTTACTTTGATTAAAAAACTAAAAAGTTACAAATTCACGAAATAGGTTTACCATTTTTGAGGCCACCCTGTATATTAAAACCTATTGTTACGTTACTAAAAGGTCATTAATATTGGAAATATATTGTTTAATGGTTAAGTGGGCCCACTTCACCATGAGCCCCACTTGCCAATTGGCAAGCTTGCACACTTTGTATTCCTATGACATTCCAGCCATGCTAAGGCTACCAGCTAATTATTTAAAGTTACTTAATATTCATGTAAAACGCTTCTAAAGCAGCTGTCAGACCAATATAGCCGAGATAGCCATTGTCTATCCAGACTAGAGACAGTAGAGCAAGGCAGCGTGCTTGAATACTAATTTGAACATTTAAAATTAAGACAAAAGTTCGATTTATGGAACAGGTAGAATAGATCTAATTATTTTCATGCAAAGGAATTTGTTTCATTTTCTAAATACGAGCGTTCATCAGCTTTATTTTGGTTCAGTACCCCCTGGTGGTGCATGAGCATTATATTTACTTATTGGTCACGTATTTATGCAATAAAAAAGCGTGGTCAATGTAGACAAGCCATGCTAAAGGATCATACGCCACCAGAGGGTGCTGAAGTGGAATAAGGCTAACATGAGACATTTAATTGTGCATTAAATCAGACTTAGATCGCCGATAAGGATGACATTGGCTGAATAAATCTGGTTTGTTCTCAGATTATGGGTAACGAAGCGAGATGTTGTTTTTTTTCCAAAATAGAAGTGTCTTTTGATAGACTGCACTCGACGTTAAGAGGGTAGTAAACAAGATACTCGCATTATCAAATTTACTCCAAATTATCTTTAAAAATCTACTCCTATGTAGTCTAAATAATATATATAACTTCTTCCAATACAGAATTATTTTTATCTTCATTTCTAAAGACTGACAGTTTCAAACTTTGACGACTAATCAAGTTTGTGCAAACTTGTTTGCTGATACTGGTTTACGTATACACATTTTGAAGAGAAAGTCAAACATTATAAGGAAAAAATTGTGGTTATGAAGAACAATAGTGTGAATTCACTATTTTTTTTTCTCTCAAAACGTTTTCAGGCGAAAACTAAGGTTTAATAAAACATTTTAAGATATGAGACGTTTAAAGCTACTTTTGAAGGAAAAAAATGTTGGTTTCAGAAAACTTTTTGTGGTTTGCGCACCCGCGACAAGCAAACAAACCAATGTTGGTTTCAGCAAACATTTTAAGTACAAAATGTTGGTTTCAGCAAACTTTTTAAGACGAAAATATTAGTTTCAGCAAGCATTTTAAGATAAAATGTTAAGTTTCAGCAAACTTTGTGTGGTTTGTACAACTGCGACAAGCAAAGTTAAACCAACAGTGAAACCTGCCACATTGAACATCTTTCTAATATGATCACTTTCGGTTGGTCATGGGGCTAATTAATATTCGCTAATAGAAATAACATCAAGGCAGAACTTGGTACAATGAACACCATGTATATCCTGAACATTGAACATTCTTTACCAAAAAAAACCAACAACCCATTACCAACTTCTTTATGAAAAGTTTGAACACATGATTTGCACGTAGTTTTCATTTTGAATTCTAGTGATTAAAAGTGTGAAATTAATTTTTATTCTACACATACACTGTAATTTCATGCATGCATCAAAAATTATACACCTGGTACCAATACTTGATACAATGAACACCTGTCCACACTTTCATCTGATTCCACACGTGTTCAATATACACAGGTTAGGTTTTTACTAAAAAAATTATAATTATGGATGGTTCTTAAGATTCACTTATGCTTCTTATTCTCATGATCTTATTCTGGTATTCTAGCAACAGTTTGAAACAGACTGATTAATTTTTGTGATTAGTTTGGTGATTCTGTGATGTCTCTACATTGCGTTTTTTTATTCCATATAACCACATATCCATACCTAAGCCTACAATATTCGCGTTCATAATCCTGATCTTGCGTAACTTTCTTGGTATTTTTTACCTTGACGGTGAAGGTAAACAGGCGAGGGCAAATTAAAAAGTCAAACAAAACAAAAAAATAACAACGGGAAAGATAATGAGGCTTTCAACAATAACCAAAGCGTCCTTCGTGCCGTGGGGGCTGACGCCATGCCAGGGCTACATTTGAAAAATATTTAATAATTCGGCAGTAATGGGAGAAAAAAAATAACTGTAAAATTACATCTCTATGTATATGTAAAACGCAATGATTACATACTGGGTGTTATCCTCGTTTCACAACGCAGGACTCGATAATAATAACAATACCATTCTTCGCAATAACTAAATGAATAACTCTCTAATGATGTTGAAGTCATCGTCGGCACCTGCGCATTAGCCTGATGTAACACTACATCACAAATCACCATTTAATAATAGCATTAGCCGAATAATTCAGCGTAGGACGTGACTTTATGATACTTCTGTATACTAAAGTTATAACAAATAACGTCATCGTATACACAGGCTCGCCTCAGCTGTGAAATAGCTGTGAAACATGGCATAGAAAGATAAATTTTGTTTTTTTTACACGCATGGTTCACAATGAAATTTTAAGGATTTTGTGTTGGGTATTCAAAGGGAATGACGTTCTGAAGGTATATTGGTATGATGGAATATTGAATGATAACCAAAAACATGATACCTACGTACTTGCTAGAAATTATTTTTTTACACACATGGTTCACAAAGAAATTTTAAGGATTTTGTGTTGGGCATTCAAGGGGAATGCTGTTCTGCGTGTATATTGGTATGATGGATGATTACATAATAACTAAAAACATGATAATTGTTAAAAATTGTTTTACACACATGGCTCACAAATGAATTTAAAGGATTCCATGTTCTACATGTATATTGGTGAAAATTATTTTTTACACGCATGGTTCACAAAGAAATTTTAAGAATTTTGTGTTGGGTATTCAGGGGGCATTGACGTTCTGTGTGTATATTGGTATGATGGAATATTACATGATAACTAAAACATGTTAATTGTTAAAAATTATTTTTACACACATGGTTCACAAATGAAATTTTAATGATTCCATGTTCTACATGTTTATTTGTAAAAATTATTTTTTACAAGCATGGTTCACAAAGAAATTTTAAGGATTTTGTGTAGGGTATTCAAAGGGAAGGATGTTCTGTGTGTATATTGGTATGATGGAATATTACATGATAACTAAAACATGTTAATTGTTAAAAATTATTTTTACACACATGGTTCACAAATGAAATTTTAATGATTCCATGTTCTACATGTTTATTTGTAAAAATTATTTTTTACAAGCATGGTTCACAAAGAAATTTTAAGGATTTTGTGTAGGGTATTCAAAGGGAATGATGTTCTGTGTGTATATTGGTAGGATGGAATATTGCATGATAACTAAAAAACCATGTTAATTGTTACAAATTATTTTTACACACATGGTTCACAAAGAAATTTTAAGGAATTTGTGCTGGGTATTCAAAGGGAATGTTGTTCTACATGTATATTGGTACAAATTATGTTTTACACGCATGGTTCACAAAGAAATTTTAAGGATTTGCGTTGAGCATTCAAAGGGAATGTTGTTCTACATGTATATTGGTAAAAAATGTTTTACACGCATGATTCACAAATAACTTTTCAGAATTTTGGGTTGGGCATTCAAAGGGAATGATGTTCTACATGTACAAATTATTTTTACACGCATGATTCACAAAGAAATTTTAAGGATTTTGTTTTAGATATTCAAAGGGAATGATGTTCTACATGTATATTGGTAGCAAATATTTTTACACGCATGCATGTTTCACAAAGAAATTTTAAGGATTTGTGTTGAGCATTCAGAGGGAATGTTTTTCTACATGTATATTGGTAACAAATGTTTTACATGCATGATTCACAAATAACTTTTCAGAATTTTGGGTTGGGCATTCAAAGGGAATGATGCTCTACATGTACAAATTATTTTTACCCGCATGATTCACAAAGAAATTTTAAGGATTTTGTTTTAGGTATTCAAAGGGAATGATGTTTTACACGTATTTATATCGGTAAAAATATTTTGTGCACTCATAGTTCACAAAGAAATTGCATTGGGTACTCAAAAAAGTTATAATTTTAAGGAAGAATTTAAAATTTAGATATTTTTGCACCATTTCAATATATGTAGAGTACAAGCACTCGTGTTAATTTATACACTAAGTGTATATGTTGTGGAGTCTATGAATTAAATCTAAACCATGACATGAAGGCCATGGAATGGATTGTTTAAATGAGCAGTTTCTAAAAGCCCTAAAATCCGGTCTTTTTAGAAATGATTTTCCTCATCGGCAAGACCTTCCTCCTAGCACCGTGTATAGTGACGCATGCGTCACCGTCATAATGGTGATGTAGCTTCTCATCATAATATCGTACACCACGCAGAGTTGAACGCTGGGCAGTGAACCCAAAACCCGAGTCAGTGCTTCTGTGTCCACTATCTGGTTCTGGGGTTTTGGGAGGTTGAACGGACAGACGGGGCGCATTAGAACCGTTTTTATTATTATCATTTTTTGTGCGTGTCAATGTGAATGGCCCACATTTGAACGGCCGTCTCGTGTCAGCGCCCTCTGCAATTTCACTGCATTTTCAAAAAAACCAGTCGAGTTGGATGACTTCAATTTCCCTTTTACCGCTAGTTGCAACACGTCAAGGTCGTGTTCACTTTTACTTTTACCATTTTAAACTTTTACCACTTTCAACGCACTCTTGATTTTCGAATTAATCCATTGAACAAGCTAACAAAATAAGGGGCCATTCAAAAAGGACGTCCCCGAAATTTTTTAAAACATTGACTCCCCCATCCCCTACTCCTGTCCACGTGGTGACCACTTTAGCCCAGACCACCACCCCCTCATAGACGTCCTTAATGTTTTTGAAATGTAGGGTGTCCAGAAAATGTATTGGAGCATACAAAAGCCCATCCTAAAAATTTCCAACCACCTGTCTTGCTACCGATTCCACAACATTTTTGCAGATTTATCTGATTACAGTAGAACCTGTCTAAATGCATCCTGTGCAAATGAATAAAGTCTATAAAAGCATAAAATGTGGGACCCGTGAGCATAAATGAACCTGTCTAAATGCATATTTGCCACCTGTCCCAAGCATATGCATTTAGACAGGTTCTACTGTAACAGTAATTTCCTGACCTCTAAGGGAAGTTTCAGCATACAATTGGTGTTTTACACAAAGTTAGGCATAATTCTAGACTTTCCCCGAAATTTTAAAAATTCAAGTACATTTGGGACTGGGGACACATTTCTTCTGGTGCCCATTTCCCCTTTCACTGACTTTTAAAACATAAACAGAAAATCCAAAAACTGAAAAATACCTATAATATTAGTGGACGTCCAAATTTGCTTCATCCCTTCTCCCCCCTTCCCTGTCCACATGCTAGCAGACTTCACCCCCTACCCCCTCTTGAGGACGTCCTTTTTGAATGGCCCCTAAGACGAAAACAAGAAATTGCATTATCTGTATACTAATTGGGTCTAACTGTCCCAATTTTTAGTTTTATATTTAAAGCTCACAGACCAGTCAAATACTTTGTTTTTACAAGGTTGATGAGTTTATATTTTTTTTAAAAGATTCAACAAAAGATGAATGAACAAATGAATGATGTGTAATGATGTTAAACTTAATGTCCCATGCATAATTACACGCAATAAATACAGTGAATCTTTCTGATTTATCTGCAGCTATTTAATGTATACATTGTTATTCAAAATGATTAGGATAATATAAGATTTGTGTTTCCTTGACATTCGTGCTTATTGTATATACTATATCAAGTTGAGCGTACTTTGCCATATAAGATAATTGACGTGCAGTGATAGTAGCGCCAGCACTGTTTAAATTGCATTGAACTTTAGTCAAGGATTATCAATGTCAGTGATTTATTTGGGAATTGTATTCCGTCTAAATTGGTAAACAAGTAACGATTTCTCTGGGCTACTGGGGTATTAAGGCGTTTATTAGATACATTCTCAAAAGAGTTGTAATTTTCCATTTTTTCCATTTATTGGCAAGTTTGCAAAACATACATGTATAAAGTTACATTGTACAGATAATTTACTTAACGAATACAATAGCTTAATACAATAGCTTTTTATTTATGAAATTTAATTTAATTTTTATTTTTCGAATTTAATTTAATTTTTATTTTTCAAATTTTACTTTATATTAAAATAATAAAAATTAAAAATAAAATAAAATAAAATAAAATTTCAAAAATGAAATAAAATAAAAATTGGAAAATAAAAATAAAATAAAATTCCATAAATAAAAATAAAATAAAATTTCAAAAATAAAAATAAAATAAAATTTCAAAAATAACAATAAAATAAAATTCCAAAAAATAAAAATTAAATTAAATTTCAAAAAATAAAATAATCATAAAGGCGCGTATACATATGCGAGCTGAACGTTTGGCGAACCGTACGGCTCGCAAGTTAGGACGGCGTTACATACAGTTTGCATACTGTTTGTAGAAAGGTCGAGAAGTGTTCGTGACGAGCCAA